>JBAMYA010003443.1:0-18246 GCA_037176975.1 Arrhamphus sclerolepis | reverse complement strand
TAAATGTCTACACTCACAGAGCCTAGAACACTGCAGAGCTGCTGTGATGTCCTGTATCAGATGCAGCGTCCAGAACTGATTTCTCCAAAGGATTTACAAACTGATCCAATACGGATATAATTTAAAATTAAAATTTCATGTTTTTTTATATGTGGTTTGACTGCTGTATTTTTAAACCAGTAACCAGATATGCCTAGAAATAACTGACTAGACACTAGATATTCTAGAAATCTACCCAACAAGCCGTCTACTGAAGAGTTTCAAAGTTCTTGAGAAGTTGAATTTCCTCATACAGGAGAACCTTGATTTAGCTCTGAGAGTATTCCTGACCATCCCTCTGACTGCTGCATCTGCCCAAAGATCCTTCAGTCAGCTGAAGCTCATCAAAACATACCTTCGTTCCAGTATCAGCAATGATCACCTGACCCAGTTAGCAGTGATCTCTGTTGAAAACAGTGTGACACCGTCTATTTTATTTGATGCCTTTCTTGACAAAGAAAGATGTCATGATTTCATATTTGCAATACCGAGTCACTGCATGTTATTATATTGTTTTTTGCTTTTGGTTGAGTTGCTGTAATATGAAAAATAAGAGTCTGTGATAAAAGTCTTATATTTTATAAGCCCATGAATAAATAAGATTTATACACATAAACATTGAAAAGAAGGGGAAAAAAAGGAGGGGGGCGGGAGGGGTGTAATATGTCTGTATACCCCTCAGAAAGTAGGTAGTTGCGCTCCTGGATGAACTGATTATCGAAACGGTTTCTCACATGGGTCAGCATAAGTCGTTGATAAATTCTAAAAACCCAGTTTAAAATCATACCATGTCCAGTAAATCAGAGCCTCCAAAGACATGATTCATAAGGCTCACATACATAGAGGATCCACAGAACAAATAAACAAAGCAAAATAACGTATATACAATGAGAAGGAAAAACAAAGAAACAAGCAAACACGATCCAAGATATCAAATATTTACATATAAGCAAGAACACCTGTGATTGGACATGCAAGAGAAGAACCTGGCCATATTTAATTTAGGGTTCATTTATGTTTAAATTATGTTCTTTACAGAACCTGATAACCTCCAACTACATCTGTACGTGAGATGACGCAGCAGAGCGGGAAGACTCGCCAGCACGAACGTACATTTGGCTATTTCAGTGTGGCGCCTTAAACTGCAGCTTTATTCCATCATTATAGGCTACATTACATGTCTGAAAACAGCTTTTTTTTTTACCCACAGCACCACCAAGAAAATGAGCATCCAATATGCATAGAGGTACGATGTTTAGTCCTCACAGATACTGAGAAGTCATTCAACAGGTCATCAGTTACATAATGTATTTAGCCTCGTCACATGCTTTAAGGCCAGTTTCCTACAGTTTCCTACAGTTTCCTGGCCTCCTTACGCCAGACTGAGCAAAATTTAGAGCAGACCCTGAGTAACTGCTGAAGACCAGCATTACGTGGACAAAGAAAATGACCATAAGTCAGTTTTAGCATCCCTACAACCGCTAGCAGTCATTCAAAAGCTTTTCTAAATCATCCATACAGACATAGAATTGGAGACAAAAATGATGGAGTGAGCAGTCAGATGAATGTTGTGAGCGCCAATCTGCAAGCTTTTATGCCGTATTTTTATAGTTTACATGCATCGTGTGAGGGGTTTTATAGTTTGGTACTGGTGCTGGACCTTAGTCGCAGCAGATGAGACTGTTGCTAAATAGTGGTTGCAAATGATTTGGCTTTCTGATTAAACTGGAAGAACACGCCTTGATTACTGCAATCAGAACAGATGAATCATTTCTGAATGTGAAATATGCTGAACATCCTCGCCTCACTATCAGCAACAGTCCTTTACCCCCTTCCAGCAAGCGAGAGCTCGGCGAGCCGGAGTGACTTTGAAGACAAGTGAGGTTGGTTTATTCAATTATTGTGTCCTGGAGATAAAATGGGAACAACATAATGGCTTGATTAATTTCCTTATCGCAGTCAGCACAAAGAGTAATTACAACCGAGTCCACCGTTTGGCGAACCACACATCAATCAAATTAGAGCAGTCTCCACTCAGCAGCAATCACTTTGAAAGAGAACAAATGAGTCGATTGGCTCAGGCCTCCGCCTCCGGCCAGTGTTTACCTTAGAATGTTTGTCCAAGTAAAGGTTACTCAAGTTGATTAGAAAGCTGTGAATATGTCAGAAATTTTAATAGAAATTGTGCGTGCACAACTGAAGTGAGCGAGGTTGTGTGGGACCGAAGTTAATTTATTCGCCTGAAGGGATCATTATAGCTTACGACAAATCGAGACTACCGGCTGCTTTAAACCAGCAGCAAAACCGCTTGAAGTTGAGGATGCAATCAAATGTCAGTGCATAATAATGCAGCCCTAATCACAAACATGACCACATTTCACACAAATACGTTCGTAAACAGTCCTACTTTATTAGGACAAAAGAAGAAGAAAGAAGCAGCGATGGAGAAGTTGAGTTTGGCGCGGGATCAAATCGACTAACGCAACACGATCCCCAACGCCGAGGATTCATCTAAAGCCTTTACTGTTTTGTTCTGTGTATATCAGTACACTTGCAAAGGTCATTAGCGCTAAATTCCAGGTTATGGAAGTTCACTTTGGCAAGGAAGTGAGGTCGTGATCCAGTCTACTTTTCCTGGAATAACTGGAGGAAACCATCGGTGCAGGTCTGAGTTCTGGCCCCCGTCCACGTCATACTTCATGACGTTCAGGTAGCTGCTCTCAGAGGTCGAATCATCATGTCTGATAAAACTCATGAGATTTCTTCTGGAACCTTAAACAGACCAACTGAAACAAATCTGGATCACAACACTGCCCCCACAGGCTTGTACAGTCCGTGGCAGGTGTTAACAATAAAAGGCTCTCTGGAACGAGGTAAATCAAGACCTTTATCATCGCTCTCTCCAGTGTTTAGGCTCCAAAACTCACTGAAAATATTTTTGATTGTTGCAGCCGTTCCTGCGTTCACGTTTCTGCGGGTTAAACTGCTGGTTTTCTTTGATTCGGGTTGGGATTCACCCTGTAGGATCTCAAATCCCAATCATTCCAGATCTTTCTCCAACCACGTTTCTTCCTCAGAGTTGATGGTTGAAAACCATCCTCCGGGTTCCTCGAACGCCTTGCACAGGTCTTAATTTATTGTTTCTACTAATTTTAGTCAACAAGTTTTGTTTGTGTGATGCAGCGCGATCATTTTCCACAACCACAGGATCCATTTTTCTGTACAATCATTTAAGGAACGATCAACATCTGTACACAACTGCAGATGGATAATGTTCCCAAAAAATCTCCCAATTGGAGGAATCTAATTTGTTCTACAGCTTTTTTCTTCTTTGAACAAATCATAGCACTAACAGCTTGTTTACGCTAAACAACTTGTGTTGTTGCGTCACACTTCCTGAATTTGTTTTGTTGGTGAAAGTGGTTTGAAGACCAGCTTGGTGACAGAATTGTGAATAACGACCAGGTTGTGGAAAACGAGGATAGATACTGGGATTACTTTCCCTCGATGGAGATGGAATATGAGGCAGAACTGGCAACGCTACTTCTGCTAAATAAATCTTGCAAACGTATGCTAATATTTACCTTAAATATAAAGATAGTTCTGTTGTGAATCTGGAATATGCTGAGTGTAGAGGGATGACGGTTCATTGTACAATTTTTACAGTCTTAAAGTCAAAAAAGATTTAATCTTGGTTTGAAGTAGTAATAATTTAGATTAGGAAAAGTGTTTGTATAGAAAGTATGAGGACATCAGTGAAATAAGACCACTCTACTCTCCGCTGGTGGTATCTTTAGTACCAAAGCACATCTAATTTAAATAAGAATTAAAATATAACTGGATGTTTCTCTCTCCAGAATTATGCAAATGAGTTCTGCACGCATCAACTGGAAAAACGAGCCCTTCATGAATAAAAATTCATGGTTTTAGCCAGTGATTTGCAGCCTAAAGGCTTCACTTGACTCCGGAAACCTGCTGGATTTCATTGGCAGCGCTTTCTATTTGCCTTTCCTCCACTGAGCTAAAATCATATCACCGCCGCAGAGCGAGTGCTTGGATTCAAAAAGGAGCTGGTTTCACTGGGGTTCATTTTCGGAGCGACTACAGGCTGAGCAGCGAGTTAAAAAAAAAAAGAAAAAAGCATCTTTATGCTCTGCTGCTGAGCAGAGTGTGTGATTTTATTAGAAAAGGCTCATTGGATGTTGACGAGTGAAGTATATGGATATGAGCGAATTAGATTCTACACAGCGAAGCTGGAAAAGTGGCAGCAGCTTCCCCTGCAGCCACTGCTCATGTTTTATTTCTCTCACAAGGCCCTTTGGCCTGAGAAGCTGAATGTTAAATGGAGTTTATTCCAAAGTGAAGTGTGCCAAGATGCAGCCAAGAGAGAAAATCAGCAGCATCTGGAAAAGGAATTTTAAAAAAGTTCCCCGCTACATCTAATATGAATGTGACAGCGTGACGCCTTCGTCATCCTGTCACCTTCATTATTTTTTGCTATTTCCAGTCAAAAACTAACAGCACTGCGTTCAGAAGAGGAATAACCGCCGTCACGCGCTCCACAGACTATTAACATCTGAACTTTAGAATCTCTCCTCTTTCATGCATCATAAATCTTACGTGTTCATCAATTACTTGCCTCCAAATTGAGTTAGATGTGATTAGAGGGGTTTTTTGCATGGAGGCGAAGAGAGGGAATTAGACATAGTTGGGTTTAATTAGCAGCAACTGAACCACACTTCCACATCACACTTCCTCCTGTGTGAAGGGCATCACTGAAGAGCTTCTGCAGATGCTGATGTATGTGGAGGGCAGCTAGCCATGATCATCATGCACCCTGTTTTAATTAACACAGCTATTAACACCACAGAGGAACAACAACGTCAGGAGGAAGTCGGTGGTGGAAAGTGCTCCTGCAAGACTTTTGACCAAAGGAGGAGACAGAAGACTTGGATCCAGGAAATTGGTCTGTGGAAATAAGCCCATCACCCACTCAAACAGGCAGCTGACAGATGTGTTCACAATCAGGCATTTCAGGAAATGCGAGGCGGAGCTTTTTCCTTTTTTTGTTAAAGGTACGAAACAAATAGTATCAGCTTCAGTGGTACGCCTCCGTCCCAATTAATCGAGAAAACAGAAAAAAAATAAAACTGCCATCTGGCCGAAACGTAATCAGCCAATTAAAACGAGCATTTTCTTTATCTTCAGCTACTGGAAAAATAAACCGTAAATAATGTTTTCCACGACACTGAAGCTAATTCAATCTCAGCTTTGACAGACCAGAAGCCTCATTTCTCTGCAATAAAGACGTTCCGAGCTGCCTTTTCTCACTTCAGCCTCCAATTATCTTCCATCACATTTCCGTGTCACTGCTCTGTGGGAATAATTTCTAGCGTTCGTCCACATACCTGTCTGAATGCAAACACCTCTATATTGAGAACCAGCGCTCTGGCATTTTAGTTCCACGCCTCTGCCTTAATGAGCGTCAGGGACTCCAAATTATTTTGAGTCTGTAAACACATCGTGTTTGCGGCCAGACTTGGCAGATATCGCGGCGCTCAATGGGCCAATCAACACCTCAGTGTGGAAGTGGGAGGGAGGAAACCCCTGACACCATCCAGATATACGCTCTTAATTAGACAATGAGCTCAGGGTGGAAAAACATTGCTTTTTCAACTTTCTTTCCATCCCCGTTTTCCCTTCAGCCTCATTCTAAGCCGTGAATTTATTTAAGCATGCAAAATAGCCATGTGAATTATTCAGAAAGCCCTGCTTATGATCGCATTTCTCAAGATTCGTTCCCTCATTAGAAATTCATTTGGAGAAAGTCAGTAGAACAAAAGAGTGGACAAGAGTGCTTCTCTCACTTCTCCCTGTGGATTCATGGAGCCTCGTAATGTAGAAACGCTTAAACAGCCAGAATTCCTTTGAATTAGCTGAATCAACAAAACCCTCTAAAAAGCCGGCAGCACAAGGTCGCAACAGAAGTTAAAAACTGCCTCTGATAACTTCATTAAAATGGATCTGTGACTGGATCCTGTACTTCAAAGATCATACGGGCAATACTAAGTACCACCTTTTATCATCAATACGTATTTCCTGTGTGACTTTATCAATGTCTTACTTCATTCAATTCAGTTTTGGCCCCACCACATCATTTCAATTGTCTTTGGAAGTCTCTTCTTTTATTTCCTCTAGTTTACTTTTGATCATTGTCCTGTTGCATGACTATGTTTTTTGTTTTTTTTTGCTCTGGCAGTTGGACAGTCGGCCTTTACATTTGCAGGTGCCCAAAGGACTTCACGGTTGAATCAACGACTGTGAGCTGCAGCTGTAAAACAATCATCCAGCACTGTGTTTGATAGTTGGTATGAGATATTTAAAAGCTGTGTTTTGGTTTTCACCAAAATTATCGCTAAAAGGCAAATCAACTCCACTTCAGTCTCATCTGTTCCAGAGGTTTTTGTGGTTAATTCAGAGACAATGTTGTAGAGCTTTTTTAGAGAAAGTTGTCTTTCTCCTCTGAATGTCGTACACATTAACCCGCGTACCATTTAATCTCCCCATTTTCAACTGCATGAAAAAAAATGAAAAAGTGACTTGAATTAGATACAAAAAAAAGCTTTTCATTTTAGGCTCAGATCAAAAATGTGAAATGGAAAAAAATTGGGCAACAAAACCAAATATATATATTTATTTATACATATCTTATTCAAAAACAAAACTACTTTTTTATTTTGATTGTAAGTTGAAAATGGAAAGAATGAAGGATCATGGATACACATGAGTGATCTTTCTCACTGTAGAACAACAAATGTTCATGTCTTTCCCTCTTGGCATTGTGTTAGCACTCAGCAATGCTCCCACACCACTGAACTGATAAAACATCTTCTTTTACAGGAGGTCTGCACACCTTCAGGTGACCAGCAGGACCAGGCTGGAACCAACTCATGAACTACTACTTTCTTTTACATTATTGTTATTTTCTTTCTCCTCTGCTTGATTCTTGTTTCCCTGAATTTTGAATTTACATAATGCTAAAACTCTAAAACTATGTCGATACACACGACTTTTACGTTTTAAAACTGAGCTGCATGTCCGTGACAGAAACCAAACGTGTAAAACATAAACCCTCTTTTCTTTTAAACTGAACTGTCTCCTGTACCTCACCTGTTCTAATTATAGTTTTCATATGATGTGTTCTGCCTCATCACACCGGCTCTGTAAAGACAGGAACAGGTGAGCTATCCACATGATCTGTTCTCATGTTTCATTCAGCGCTCCATATTTTCCGCCCACCAGGTGTGGCGCTCGGGCAGATGGAGGCCCAGCATCCAGCAGCTCTGCCACTGTTGTGCTGCTATAAATGTGCCATCCAGCCAAACAAATCGCCCCCTTCTCCTCACACATGCTTGCATCAAACCTCCAGGCTGGGAGCGTTGTTCCTGTGCTCTTTTAACCTTCAGACTCCTTTTGTGTTTGAGTCCCATCCTAAGAGCTGAGTCGAGCTTTCGTGAGTCCTCTCCGCGCTGGCCTCCTCCGTTACGTTCAAGATGTCAACCCCTTTTACACCCCCATGTGCTTCTAGCCAGCGCTTTAGTTTTTGTTTCCTCCATTGTCCCTGCGGTTCATCTCCAGTCCCGTTGGAGAAGCTAAACTGTTTCCGTGACAATAATCTCACGCACACACAAGGACTGATCCTCGCCTCCACATCTGACGGGGATTTCTGGAGCGTTTCCCACCACGCTACCCACTCTGAACCCTACATGTATGGATGTGTGCGTGGATGGAGGTGGAGCAGCTGTCAGACACGTGCATTACCTGCATCTGGGCAGTGAGGCACATCTAAAATAATTATCTAAACAAACAAAGAGCAGCGCAGGCAGGGTGTAAGAGCAGCAGAGAGCAATCATGACACCCACTGACTTTCATCCATGAACGCGTCGAGCGATCAGGTTGACTTGATTTTGATAGTTTTCACGACGTATCATAACCAGAGGAGGCCTGGTCAGAGATGGATGAGCATCTGTATGATACAAGCTTGTAGTCCTGAGCGTCTCCACAGGAGAACAGCTGCGAGCGTCTCGACCACTGGGAGACATTTGTTGCATATTTATATTTATGTTTGTTTTTATCGTGTACTGAAAAGAAAATCAGATGCAGCGTTGGTTTCATTTCTGTTAACTCCTGTTTCTCTGGTAAAACTCCAATTCTTCCCACAATCCCACCATGGGTGAACTGAAAATTCTCACATTTGAAATTTTAGATGTGGAAATACGAGATTACAGACATTCCGCCAGCTAATTTGAATTTGCTCAGCGGGTCTGTCCAGCCACCCTCCGCATGCTAAAATAAAACTACATCACAAAGCTGCGTGACATTTTGAACAATAACAGCAAAGTAGGAGTTCAAATGTACTAGATGACCGTGCAGTTCCTGAACTCTTCAGTCTATTTAAAGCAGAGAACAGTCCAAATTCTGCAGAAAGACTCGTGTCCAAGTCAAACCCCGACCCCGACCCTCGCCGTGGCCTAAAGACTAGCTGAGGCCTTAAAGGTCCACGTGTCAAATGCAGCGACATCCTGCTGATGGAATTGCAAAGCGTAACCAAATTTAATACCTCCCTTCTCACCTTCTCTTCCAAGCATGTCGGGAAAATATAGGGCATGTGAACAACATGAAAGCCCCCCCCAGACCCCACGTTTGGTTTGTCCCTTCTGGGCTCCACTTGCATCGTGGAAGAGCAACGAGAGCATCCGGAGGCTTCTTTGGATCTAAATTGCTTCTTCACAGGAGTTCGCTGGAAGGATTTCCAGTTCAGAGCTTGGGTTAACTCAGTGGTTCCCAAACGTTTTCTGCTGGCCCCCCTTTGGTACATAAGAACTTTTTTGCATGCCCCGTCCAAAAAAGAAAAAAAAAAAAAAAGATATACATGCACATTTTGTTTTCGGAGTCCATTGCTGTTTATTTCACACATTGTAATTAATATAAACTGCAGATTATAAGTGTCAAACTTCAACCTTTTAAAGAAAATAATTAAAAGTGAACTGCCATAAACTGCAGACTGTAATAAGAGTAACAGGTTTCAAGCACCTTAACTCTGTAATTACGTTCAGTGCAACAGGTTTCATTTAATCATTATGCATTTTTGAAAACATTGCCTCTCTTCAAAAATAGCCTATATTTTCATGCATTCATTCGTCCCCCCCTGTAATTGCTCTGCCCCCCCCCCCAGTTTGGGAACCACTGGGTTAACTGCTGAGCATTAAAAATGTTTTAGACCAGCCTAAAATATTGCATCGCACATGTCCAAAAATCTTTTTTTGAGGATAAAAGATGGATGCAAGAGAAACATTTCTTTTGGTCGGTTAAGACAAGACATTTGCTGACACCACCATAGAATTCTTATCATTTTTGGATTCCCTGATCAATAATAGGCTATGAATTTATTCTAAATATCATCATTTGCAGCTTGACACAACTGTCTTTCTTCCTGAAATAATGGCATTTCTTTTCTGCAAAAAAAAAAACAAACTGTCAGAGAGATGCCAGATGGAAACTTTATTACCCGTCTGCCCTCTCGCTTAATTGGGAGATTTTATGTTCCAGCGAGACTAGGGATGCCTAACAAACATGTTTAGTGCAGTTTCCTGTGACATATGAAGTCCTACGTCCACACCATGAACATTTTGACACATCCAGCAGACACTTGCTCACTCTGGAGTAAAATGATCTCATGTGGAGCCAAAGCAATAAGAAGCTCAATTGCAAGATGTTTCGTTGAAAGCTTTTCACGCGTCGTGCCTATTTTCCACTGCACTGGAAAGATTAGTCCTTTGTAAAAGACTGAAGAAATGTTAAATGTCAGAGCAGTAATAATATTCTCGTCTGTCTCTGCACTGATTCCAGTGTAGCACTTCAAATTCAAAACCAGCTTACAGAAAGCCTCTGAATCCAGACAAACATCTGAAAATCACCATAAAAATCAAACTAGCTCTGGGACAAAATCCCAGGCTGAATGTGTTCTCCACAGCTCTGCATGCTGCCACCCTGGAGGGATGCTGACCTGCTCCTGATCATGGCTGGAGGTGACCCCAGTCCATGTTGGTACACATAATTAACTTCTCCCTACAGGGGGACTGGTGATCAATGAGCTGGTGACCTTACCCTCTGCATGCACCTTCTTCAAAGTCGGATAATAAATTAGCTCATCTCACCTCTCCTTCCATCCCGGTTATTTAGAGGGCTAGCCAAAGGACTCCATTACCGTTTTATGGAAAGCAGGTTCATTCAATTTGCTGGCAGCCCAATGAGAAGTTCGGTATGGATGGTGGGGGGGTGGGGGGGCTCAAGGGCAAGTGAATTATTCCATTATCTGCAATTTGTGGGAAGGCAAAAGCTGTCAAGGTCCCGAGGGAATTCATTTACATCTGTAACCTCTGTTCCTCTGGAAACAAAACAGGATGCTTTACGTGGATGAGCTAATTCTAATTGATGTGAACTATTGCTCTTTAATACATTTGTTTGCTTTTATGTCTGTGGGTTTAAGCTCATGAGAGAAGGTCCTACCTGTAATTATTATGAACATATAGAGAATAAGCTGGGCAGCTAGACGCTGATAAAAGTCCTAAACAGTACGCTACATGTCCCATTAATGTTGTAAGCTGCAACAAAGCTCTGTCCTCTGGGCAGGAAATGGTCCCACCGACTTCTGGACAGGAGTCAAACTCAAAGTAACCCAGCAGCTAAAGACACTAAAATAAGTGGTGCCTTCCGCCATAGTGGAGTTAGGCACATGACTGATTTGGCACTAGTTTTACACCAGATGCCCCAAACCAGGACCTCCCACATGGTGGTCCAAAAGAATCACAAACAAAGGAGGGCGAGGCAAGAAAAGAAAACTACTGAGCACTGAGTAAATGAAAATAAGAACATATCTGCTTGATTTATGACCAGGTGCTGGTCTTATAATGACCACTGGGTCAGAGGGTGTTTGATGGCAAAGAACACGACTTCCTGGTGTTTTCATAATCACTGACACTGCTGAAAAAAATCTATTTTTTTTATCACAATGTTGTTCTCAAATCATATTTTACTTTAAAAGGCAGTAAAAGAGTCAAGTAGTGTAGTTGAATCTGGCCTTTTGAGCCATTTGAGATCATCTCTGTCCGTTCTTTAGGACTCTGCATGGTCCTGCTTCCGCTCCACTCGGCCACTATAAGCAAGGCTGCTGGAGGAGGAAACCTTGCTTTATCTTTCAGACGGAGCTCATCCAGTCAGGACTCGTTTTCAGCAAAAGCATCTCACGGCTGGAATAAATTACCAGAGAAGGTAAGAAGCTGGAGCACCTTCAGATCTTTCTAGAACAATCTAAAATCATGGATCAGCAACAATCAAATCTGCAGTCACTGATTCTGTTCAGGCTTTTTACTTTGCTGTTTTATCATATTCAGTTTTACTATCTCACATGGTTCTGTAGATAAAAACTCACTTTACACTATAATTTTATTTTTGCATAACTGTGTTGACTTACATGTATTGGAAGGTGATAGTTTTTAAGGTGTGCTGTACGAAATATATCCGCCTGTAGCCTTTTTGTCTGGATAATTCTGGCATATTTTTTATGATGTGCATCGTCCCTTTCAAACAAACAAATAAATAAATGAATAAAAGAGGGCAGGTGAAGAGCACATGCACTCTCCCTCACACAAACAAACAAAATCAAACTGCATATGTGACTTTAAGGAGAAAGGTTTTACCGGACTGCAGCCATTTACATGTATGCAGACAGAAAAAATAAAGCAATAAAAGAGACAAACAGAGCCAGAGCAAGGACATCAATCAGCAACTAGTTAGCTGATACTAGTTAGCACTGAGTTCACACTTGTTCTCTTTGGTTTGTGCGTCAGTGTGAAAACAAATTCCACCAGAGCTTCAGGATATGAGACATGCAGGCAGACTGAGCACGCTGAATTACCATCTATTTTTAAGCACTGTATGAGAGAAACACAACTTCATAACATAGGTAAACAAGCTAGCGTTAGAAAGTGCATACCCCCCCCCCCAATCTTATTCCAGGGCAACTTTTTCTAAATAAGAAATTCTCAAAAACAATACCTTAAGGCAAGTGTGCATCTAGTGTAAAGCCTGCCGTCTGCTTCAGACGCCTCCAGCATCTTGGGAATCATGGTTTCATTATTTATTTATTTTGACACCTTGCCAGCAAACATACGTACGTCTCCTGTTGTCACGGAAATAGCATAAGCACATCGCAGGGAGGAAATAATAGCAGGAGAAGGAAAAGTGACTCAGGAGGGGAGTTCACATTGTGCTCTCAGGAGGAACTGCAGGAGGCCATGCAGGTTCAGAGAAGTTAGTTGGATCATGTGCTGTTTTGAACAGAAAAAAATATCCAAAAAGCCTCATGAAAAGAGGTAGACGAGACTATTTTAGCTGTAATTTTGGGAAGATGCAATTTAGAAATTACCCTGACAACATGAATGTGAGCCCTCCAGTACATATGAACACTGAATAAGAACTGAAGGACAAATGTTAGCCTGAATATTTAGCATTTCAAAAAATAAAGTCAATGAATTAAGAATGTTGAGTGGAAATGCTCTTGGTTAGACCTGGTATTAACATGCATCCTGACTGACCCGATCACAGAAGTATAAATCCATCTAAGAGTCCATGTTAAAAGTATGATTTTTATTAGAGGAAAAGAATCAGAAAACATTTGGGATGGAAGGAGTAAAGCCCCTGAGATTAATTTAATTCTGGCCTGGTACTATATAAGTGAAGCTGAACTGGACCGGGTTAGCTCTGTTGCCTCACAGCTCAAAGGTTCCCGGTTTGAATCTAGGCCGGGGCCTTTCTGAGGGAAGTTTGCATATTCTCCTTGAAGTAAAGGGGATTTCTGTAGGAGCTCCAGCGTCCTCTCCCAGTTCAAAAGCATGCATGTTTCTTTAATGGTGATTCCATAGTGACTGTGCGTGTGCATGGTCGCTCGCCTGGGCTTTACTCTGCCTCTCAGCAAGTGACAGCTGGAATAGTCCCCAGAACCCTGCATCAGACTGAAGCTGGTACAAAACAAAACAAACAAACAAACAAACAAAGTTTGAATGAATCCCAATGGGTTTCCATAAAGAGGTTCTGATGCCTTTTCATCCCTCGCTCACGACTTAAAGCTTTGAAAACCCAAAGACAGCGAAACTGGAGGATTTGAAAAGGGAGGGTACAGCTACTGGTTGTTCATCTTTTATGTCCTCTGTTCAGTCGTGGTGGCTCGTGGCCGCTCAGCCACTGCTGGCCGGTCATTGATCGCCCCTCGAAATGCCAAGACTGGCCGACCGATGAGGACTGTCAGGAAGGGCAACAGACATAAAAACCTGTCCTACATCAATATCGAACCCATGCGTGCGCGTGGCGGCAACACGTGACGAAGGAGGTGTCGCCGGGTTGATTGTGTTGCCATGACAAAGAAAAACAAACAAACTGCTGCCTGTGAAATATCCAGGAAGAGAGTAATTGTTGTGTTGACCAGATAACTGCTAGCAACTATGCTCTGCGGAAAAGTAGTGCAACACAAAAACAGCCTAAAAGTCCTACATCATAAGCAGTTTAAGCGTCACATTCAGGGTAGTTTGCAGAACATTCCTCTCAAAACTAAGAAGTTGTTTACAAAAAGATTTGCAGGCAGTAAAAGTAGAACAGAGTCCAGTTTACATTCAGTAATTGTTACCAAGGGACCTCTGAGACGAACCGACAAGAAATTAGGGTTGTCTTCATCTCAGGTTTCTTCAAATGACTCTAACTTTACAAATTATCACAAAACTTAGGAATAGCTGCAAAGTCTTGTCACAGCCTCAAGAAATATTGTTCCTCTGGGACTGGGTGATGGAGCTGTGGGCCAGGATTAGCGCTGCTGGGACAGGGCAGTCATCCATATTGATGACCTGGGGGATAAAACAGTATGCTGCTAAACATGTATTCAAAGCTGACTCTACTGATGTCCCCGAACCTTGGTGACTGTGAGTCAGTTAGCCAGTAAGTGCAGAGGACTGTCCTCTTGCCTCAGAGTTCATGAGAAAAGATAGGAAGTCTGTAAGATTATACTTCCTTTCCAGTACAGCATAAGCCCCTAATCTCCTGCCTCTCTCAGCCCATTCTCAGCAGGATGAGGTGCCATTTGGAGTGCTTGGCAGATAAAAAGAGGCTGAAGAAGGAGTAAATGTTTCAATCGCCTGGAGTTCTGAGCTGCATTCTTGAAGACCTGGAAGGAAAAGTCTACTGCACCTAAAACATCTCTACCTTGCAAAGCATCCAGCTACACCAGAGCATGTGTGTCCTTGCTATACTCATCACTTTTCCATTTTAAATTACTGTATTCTTCCCCAAATGTTCCTGCGATTGGATGCAAGGAAAGTAAAATTAAACAGTCAAACTTCTGGCACAGTCTTAATAATTTAGCAGTATTCCACAGGGCGAGGAACTCATTTAGATGAGGACAAAAGACTACTCCTATATCTCCCCAGTGGGATCAAAGATAAATCATTAATTCTGAGTGTCTCGTTGGAGTCAGGTCCGGCGTTCAACTGCGACAAGATTCCCTGAAACTGTCTTCAGAGTCAAAAAGAGTGCCGAGGAAAAAAAAGCAATTCCATTTCTCCTGCAAGGGCACGACCATGCCCAAATTTAAATTAAATGCCCCAAAATAACAGTTTAATTATGTGGCTATCTGAGAGGCTTTCATGTTTTCAAAATGAATCTGGGAGAATGTGATAACTGATTCTTTCATTGATGCAAAAATGAAAAAAAAAAAGGAAAAGAAAAAAATCCAAGCTTTTATAGTAACAGATAGGAAGCCAGTGAAACTACCTCATATACCAGACAGAGTAATTATGTTTCTTATAATTAGAATATCCTCAGATCACCCTGATCCTTGCCTGATAAATTTAATTAAAAGGAGAAATTAAACTGCAGACACAGCATCCACGGTATCGTCATTCAGCTGTCCTCATGTCCTCAGGTGACGCGGGGTTTCGTTTTCTGAGGGCCACTGTCTCCACCACAGCGCACACACACACACATACACACACACACAAACTTCTAATGTAATAAACTACAACTGATAGTTTTGCCATCATTACTTAATGTTTACAATGGACGCTGCATAAATACCAGTAGTAGTACCATTTACAAATTCTTGTCATGGTTCTCAAGTATAGTTTATAGCTTATACTACTGCTTACCAACTAGGATGCAACTGACCTATTGCAAGCCCCGCCCACGAAACACAGACTGGCCAATCACAGTGCAACACAGAACAGGCTCCCAAGACAACTTCAGGAAAAAGCCCCATTGATTTCAATAGAAACATAACTACTTTCTTCATTTTGATCTGGTTTGGAAGCTGTTTTTTTTTTTATAATTACAGTTAAACATTGTGGCTGGGGCACAGTGACTCCCATTACCCTGAGAGGTTGGAAGGAGGTGTTATTTTTTTTTTTTTTTTTTCGAAATCAAACCCAGGAAAGTGTAGACTGTGGATTAAACTTTGTGGACGGCCTCTAAACAGTCCAACACGTCAAATATCAACAAGCACAGCTTTGTCTGCTCCAAGGTCAGTAAATATGTTTAATAACCGTAGTATTATGTTATACTGCCAGCAGACACCAGCTACTGAACCCCAAGTGGAAAAAAAAAAACTAGCCAACCTGCTCCATGTTACGTTATATAGACCTACTTCTTTTGCTTCTTAATAATTGTAATAGTGCATAGACACCTACCCAGCTCTACAGGAACAGTGTTGCTCCTTTACTTTATGGTCATCTGTCTTGATCACCAGGTGAATCAGTGGTTCACTCTTGCTCTGTGATCTGTAGCTTTAGCTTCTATTTTTATCTGTATTTTATCAGTATTTTATTGACGAGCAGCAAGACATCTTGAATATATCCTTCGAATGCGTCGTGGAAGCCCTTCTGTCTGCTCCTATCTGAAAGATTGGCATTAATCCTTCAAAAATCGGCCAATATCTCTCCTGGGAGCTCAGCGCGAGACAGTGAGATCGCTTTGCAAGTCCAGCTGGCTTGTCTAGCCTAGCAACAGTAACCAAGGGGGGCGTGGCTTGCGATAAGTCAATTCAAGGTGAGGCTGATGAAAACAGTGGTGAGCGTTAAGAGTTATTTGGCATTATAACCTCCAGCACACACAGAACGAAATAACTTATGGATGTAGCCACCATCTATTTGGTGAAATGTAGCTGCAGTACATTTCTGAACTCACGACATTCAGAGCTCAGAAACGGCTTTTAGGGAAGACATTTATGTGTAATGACTGAGCTGTTAACAAGGCGATCACTGAATGTAATTGCGGAAAGAAATGGGTCATGTCCAGAACTCTAGAATACCAATCTTGTAAAGAGATAATAACTGTCACAAATTATTTTCTTTAGTCTGCAAATAAATGATAGCACAGTGGAATAATCATCGGATTAAGTCACACAAATATGAAAGATCCTCCATGTGACAAGTAAAACAAAAAAGAGGTTTTTTATAGGCATAGTGGTAGCTAAGAAACATTTTGGTTAATGGTATCAAATGGGTCATCATAGATTGCTAAAAGAATAATTTCACCTATAGCTACATCAGCGTTGTTTGGTGTGAGAGAACGGGACATTTCCACTCCACTTCAAAGCTTGCCTCTCCAAGTTTGTGATCGGCGGCAAACCTGCCAGCTCCGTTCGTCTTAATCAGCTCTCAGCAGGATGTACTGGCTACTGGAATGTCACTGGGAATAACACTCACACCAGGACCTAGCACAGTAGAGAGACGGGTTTTTGAGCAAGTCTGGACTCTGCACATCTATTTACTGAGCTGCACTGTTGCTCTTTAACCTGGACATTGACCCATTTTCCACCACTCTGACGTGGTCATCACGTCCATGGTGTTTTTTTTCAGTGTGGCATCAAGAAGTATGCAGCTCTGAAATCTGAAATTATCTGACTCTCCAAGATAAAATCATATAGGGGTGAATCAAAATGTGTAAAACCACAGTAAAAACTGAAATGAATATTTCAGGTATCATAAAACCTCATCAATGGCCAAAATCCAACACTATGTTAGAGTTTTTCTATCCAATATTTTGGCAAATGGAATTTTAATTCAATGCAAATATTTAGTTTTTCTAGGTTAAGCTCTCTTTAAAATGGCAGTAAAACCCGGCAAGAAGAAAAGTGCTGAATTCAAACAGAGGAAATGGACGTTTAAAGGCTGCATGACACCAGAGAGACAGGTCCACTAAGGATCTGTGCAGGTTATTTAGGTGAACAACTGCAGCGGTGACAGTCGACAGTAGTCTAACACATAAACAAGTTAGACCCATTCTCACTCTTTAACTGATTGTAATAAACTATTTCATTATTTCGTAAATAAGGTTCATGACCTGAGGGCGAACATCCGTCCATGTGATAGTATCCAGTTCAAGATCACATCCTCATTACCTTTGAAGACATTCAGACTCTGATAAAACAGATCAAACCTTCTTCCTCTTTCTTGGATGTAGTTCCCACATCTTTGTTCGTAAAAGTGTTTGATCATATTGGTCCTTGTTTGGTCCAGATAATTAATCTTTCCTTGTCTGGCTCTGTCCCCAGCTCCTTCACACAGGCAACTGTGAACCCCGTCTTAAAAAAGCCCTCCCTCGATCATTCTGAGCCAAAAGTTTTTAGACCTATTTCAAGACTCTCTTTTATGTCTAAAATACTAGAAAAGTAGTCGCTGAGCAGCTCAGCTCATACCTGGAGGAGAATAATTTATTTGATGCACTTCAGTCTGGTTTTCAGAAAAGACATTCGACAGAAACAGCTCTTCTGAAAGTCTCCAATGATGTTTCGATGGCTGCTGACTCTGGTCAGTTTACGGTTTTAGTGCTACTGGACTTGACAGCTGCTTTTGATACAGTTGATCATGAAATCATGATCCAGCGTCTACACAACGACTTTGGGATATCTGGAACAGTGCTAGAGTGGTTTAGCTCTTATTTTCATGGCAGATCGTTTAGTGTCTTGGCCAACAACTATCAGTCTGATTCGACAACGCTTTCGTGTGGTGTTCCTCAGGGCTCAGTGTTAGGACCAGTCTTGTTTTTATTATACATGTTCCCTCTTGGAAGGCTTATAAGCCTTTTTAACAATGTTTCTTATCACTT
>JBAMYA010003432.1:0-18248 GCA_037176975.1 Arrhamphus sclerolepis | reverse complement strand
TATAATCAATTTGAAAGGGAAGCTCATCTGGTAAAAACAGAGTTGTTTTTTTTTTAAACCAAGGACTGACAGTGAGAGCAAAGAGGAGCATGCAAGAAGACATTCCCTGGTGAGGTTACATAACTGGGACTGCTGTCAAAACCCTCTATTATATAGTACAAAGTAGTTACACTATGGGAAAGGTGCTCTGGATGCATTATGGGATACAGTATACAAAGCAATCTAGCGGTATGGATACTGGAAATTTTCGAAATTTAGCTCAGTACTGTGTACAATGTGTCAGTAATATACTCTGTTCTTGGAAAAAAGGCATAGGACTGTGGGACAATGCAGCTGAATGGGGGTTTAGTGGTAGGGCAGAATGGATACGAAGGAAAGAGGAGGAAGAATTGAAATGATGAGATAATACAGCTACATTTGTCAATTATGGAAAACCTCTGAATGAGAGCACTCATTTTAACAACTGACTATATAATAAGTATGAAAGAACTATTACAAGACCCACAGATATGTACAGAGAGCCTTTGAAGCCCATTTTTCCTCAAACAGCATGGTGACATGTTACAAAAAGGCAGGACAAAGCTGTCAAAGCTAACAGCAGAGCCGATGACTAGCTCTCAGTCAAGCATGCCAAATGATATCCAGGCATCTGATTGGTCAGTGCTATTGCTAAAACCTATCTGACTGGTACAAAAAAGAAAAAGAACAGAGCGGCCATGGATGTAAAGTCTTACTATTGAGATGAAAACTGACTTTTGTACCAGGCAGTAAATACATTTAATTCTGCTGCAATGCTGGTACTTTTAATCTGAGGGGTTTGCTCTGTTTTGCGCCAGACCCTAGTTGTCAGTTAAGAACTACAACAGAATGTACTTAATGAGCTTCAAACTGGAAGTGGGATGGTTGCCACTTGGTTTAACTGACACGAAGAGCAATGGGAAACATGCACAGTTATGTTAAACTGAGGTTTTATTAGATTTGGCTCAACATTGAGCCTTAGCCCCAGTTAAACACTTGAGTTATAGTCTAATTTTGCTCAACAGAGGGAGAAAAAAAAAATTCAGTCCCATCTCTGACTTGAACCTTAGACATCAATAGAAAAGCGACACAATATAAGGGCTTAATTTAGATTTATCACCATTTGAAATAAACTCAAGAGGTCGTAATTACAATACTCAACAGCTACCAAGGCTACAATGAGTTTTATTAAGCCTGCATTGTTGGTTACCACTCTGAGAGAGGTGTGAAATTGGATGAATGCGTGAAAACACTACCTGCCTATCATACCTCGACATTAATTGACAGACCAACTCTAAGCGTGTCCACACAATCAGCAGTTGCTTTACGATGTTGGCATTCAAATTAGCTGGATATTAAAGAATCCCTTGGTTGAAACTACATAAATTATGTATAATGAAATGTAATTAACATTTTTTTTTTTTTGTACACTGACAATTAAATACATTAAAGAGCCAGGCTTGTAGAAAGAAAATGTTGGAAGAGGGACGGTAAGCAGAGGGTGGACTTTGTATGAAACAGTACCTTTAACATTCACCAGTGCACTCGGCGAGTTCCTGCTCAAATGTTTACAGACTAATTAACACCAGTGGACAGCCTCTCAATCAAGCCAAATGCCAGGTTTGAGTAGAATAGTAAATGAGTTATAATGGAAAGAGAAGTCACTTAATGTTATCTGTTGAAGTCTAAAATGGACAGACAGCTATGAACGCTTAGAAAAAAGCAGAAAATATCTTTTTTTTTTTGTTTGTTTTATTGGATTAAATGTCAGTAATTTTGTGTTGCTTTCATGAATAAATGTTGATACCTTTTTATTGATGAATAAAAAGTACACATTGTTGTTTGAAAGGCAGCAGAGTGACGTGCTCTAGTTTTTAATGAAAAAACAATCCTTTACTATTTTTGATGAACAGTGGAATATTAGGAAACTAAACTTTGACTTTCAAATTCAACATAACACTACCTGGAAGTGACACCTAAAAATGTATTTTCTCAGTTCCATTAATCTTCCACTTGGACTGCAGGAGCTGCCATGATTTGGCCTGGAACTTCACTACATTACAAGGAATATGTTCTAAGACATATTTTCTTGACATTTTCCCTTATTTGGGCATCTGATGATCAGCATGTACAAACACATTTTATAATACATCACCATTTGTTGAACAAAAACACAGCCAAAATGTAAAAGTAGTGTCTGAGGAACCAAGAGTGCCCTCATTGCTTCCAGAGGAATTAGGTGTGTAAGTAGCAGCTAGGTGCTCCTAATGCTTCAAATGCATTCAATTTATTGATCATCAATGCGACCACCTCTGGAAAATTAGACGTCTGGTGCAGGACACACACCAACAACCGTTGTCATTAAAGCAGTTGTTCAATCACCCAGTTGTGGAGGAGTAATACAGACATTACCTAACAATTTGGAGTCCATCATTAAATAGTGACAAGGATGATGCAAAGGTGGAAAACATTCAAGGCAGCTGAAAATCTTCCCAGGAGTTGAAATTACAGAAAGTTCAAAGCAAGGAAAGAGTGTGAAATGTTCAGAGAAAAAGCAAAAACAAAGCGAATTAAAAAAAAAAAAACATCTTGGACTCTGGGGACCAACATGAGCAAGTCAGATGTTAAAAACCAGTAGTCTGAAGTTTTAAAAAAAATGCTGCACAAGTATGGTTTGTTTGGAAGTGTTGCCAAGGGAAAAGCATTTTCTCCATAAAAAGAACATGGGAGCACAGGTCAAGTTTGGAAAGTTGCATTTGCATAAATTGTTTGATTTACAAACCAATGTTCTTTGGACAGAAAAGAGAGCACTGATACACACTTGGCAAAGAACTTATCTGGCATTGGAGGACAAACATCTCACATACCATAACTTGTTGAGCAAGGTGGCGGTGAAGTAGGAATCAATTACTTGACTATAAACTCCTCCATACACTAAAGAATTAGAAGCCCTGTTCACACTTCCACTATAGCACATTTATTCTGCCCTACTGTGCTGTCTTAATTGCATGAAGGCCGAATGGAATAGCATTTTATTCCACTGGTGGTGTGCCCCATTAAGGCCTTGGGAGGTGGTAACAGCAATGGGACAATGGCGAAATTCATGCTCTGTGAATTGGCAGTATGGGAAGATGTCACAGGGGTGTGAGGAACTGAAATCAGTCCATCACAGAGATGGTCTTTATTCTGCTACCAGACACTGATAACGGAATAAAGAGGGACTCCACTGGGACTAGATACTGTAATCTCAGTCAAAAGTAAGGTAATCTCTCCAACAATTACAATTTCACTAAAAGTAGGTCATGCAACAGGACAATGACCTCAAATCCAGAAGGAAATCTTCAAGGGAATAATTTAGAAAAAAGAGAGACAAAAAACAAAATCAAGATGTTGCATTAGTCAGTTCAGACCTGAGCCTTTATTTTCTTCCTTTTTCTTGAAAAGAAAAGTAGAAAGCAGGTACAGAGAACAATATTTGTTACCTGTGCAAAAAGCTACCAGTTTATTTAGCATTTATATTAGAAACTTATGATCATCCAGGATATGGTTTCCACATGTGCCTCATGCTCACATTCAGGAGATTTTTCAGCAGAAGATGGAAGGAGAGGTGATGCTAGGAATAAGGAAAAACTATCTTTAGGAAAATGATAAAGAATGATAACAAAGACTGAGTTAATTCATATTCAGATTTTTTTTTCTCTCATCTGAAGGGATTCAATTACAACCTATGGCATTTTAAATGCTAACAGCTCATGTCTCTTCCAAATAGGATTCTAATTAAAACCCTTCTATCAAAAGCTTTTGTGTAAGGTCAAAATGACTCCTCATGGATCAAAGCAGTGGGCAGTGAACCAGGAATTTAAAAGTTTTCAACCAATTTTGTTTTGCATCAAGGCTTGGCATTCAATACTGTAAATGCATTTTACTTATCCTCTCACCCTTTTTCTCTTGCTTCATTCAGACTCACGTAGGCACATGCTAAACACACAAATTCCATGCAAAAGGGGTGGTCAAGATTTGAACACAAACCTGGATTTGCGCCTTTATGGAAAATGGCAGTAGCTACCCTACGCACCAAGGCCGGGAAAAGATGGAAATGTTCCACAAAGAAGAAGCAGTGTGTAAGGGCCTTCTAGTTTCAACCTTATATGTGGATAGCTTTCCTTCATGTGCACTCTGGTTATTTTTGTATATTTTGTTGCATATCAGGCTTTAGTTACTGATTACTTCTCACTTGAATTGTGTTAGACATGACCTCGTGACCGGGCTATGTCCAGATTATGCAGTTATGCTCTCACTGTTTGGGGTGCATTCACACTGTTGTTGCGCGGTATGTTGCAGGTACACGTGTGAAACTGATGGTGGGATGCTGGGCATTTCATGTTCTCAATGGTTCCCAGTGGAGCAACACTCATTAGCTACATTTTAGGTCAAAAAGAGGATGGTAGTCTGTTTCTGACGCCAAGTACAGTTTAATTTGAATCTCTCATAAAAGGGAACACTTGACAAGGAAGATTTGGTTTATTTTGGTATAATTTAGGACGGAAAAAAAACTAAGCTTTTGTTCATTGCTTGAACGACTATCTATCTATTCCAGTGTTTTGTAGTTTAAGGTGGAGAAATCATTCTTTTTAATCATAGTGAGTCTGAATTTCAGTACTTTGTAGGTTCTGTTATTAATTATTAATGCCAGTGATGTAGGAATGGCATCCAGGGTTCATGTTTCTTTTATAATGTAATGACAATTTAGTGACAAATTGTTCTTGTTGTATCATTGTTGCATTTTTGAAGTGTTTTAAATTCCAAGTTGCTTTTGTTTGTGCAAGAGAAGACTGCTGTGCAAAAAGCTCTTTATTGATTTTCTTTATTTTGAAAGCACTACATAAAGAACATTTGATGTACAATCATTTTTTTGCTCTGTTCCTATTACTGTATCTTTCTGCAAGCTGTTTGTCTAGTCCATAAACTATACTGCCACGCAACTCAATATCACATTGATATGACATTAACTTTTCCCTTACATATATATTGACTCTGCTTTGCCTTAGCTCATTGATGTATTTTTGTAGAATGCATTACATATTTTACTGACTCTGTACTTTCATTCTGTTGTTCCACAGTCAAATCAAACTCCAGAGTTTAAAAAACAAAAAAAGAAAAAAGAAAAAAGTCAGCAAATAGGGCTCAATTCTTGTTGAGGAAGTAAAATGTGAAAAATGATAATGGTTTCTGGAATCATATATATTTCTTCCTCTCATTCATTTACACATAGGCACTTCTCTCCCACTGTCAATGACCATCTCCCTCTCTTCTGCAGAGACCCGACCCCCCATTTTGCTGAATATGGCAGTGGGTATCAGTGACTACTGACTGTATAGTGTTTTGTCTATAAAGCTGGAACATTCTGAAGGCACAGTCACACCAGGAAGTTGTTTTTTTTACATACTGAGAAAAAAAAATCAAATCAATATTAAGTCAAATAAATAGGCCTACTTAAAATAAAATCCATTCATCCATCCTCTATACCTGCTGGAGCCTATCTCACCTCTCTTTGGGCAAAAAGCAGGGATACACACTAGATTAGTCTCAACATGAAAAGAAAAGGAAAAAAAAAAGATAAAGTACACCCTCTCTTCCAATAAACATTGGGGCGCTTTGAGTTCAGAGATCAGCACAATGTCAGTAGCATCACAAAACTGCTCACTCTCATCAGTGCATTCCCTCATTTGTGACTTTATGTTAATTTGCATAGATTTGGGGTGTGATTTTCTTCTTCAGGATCAGGTCAAATCATCTTTATTGTCAGTGTACAGGCACCTGTATAATGAAATGACACTAGGCCAGTACAGGCTGGCCTTGCCTCTTTACTCGTGCCCTCCTCCTCCTGCTCCTTTACATGACTCATCCACACATTCACATAGGACCTCGGGGGGGTATGTGGTCCGAGACGTGGGGGAGGATGTCTTGCACACCCCGAGACTGCCTGCCCCTTGGTTTTTCATTACATCATAGACATCTTTACATACAACAGATGTACACCTCACAAGCACACAAGCACATAGGGTCTTCGGGGTAGGGGGCACTGGCAAATGTGGCTACTGGTATAGCCACATGGCTGCATTAGTCACACCCACACACACCCATCACCAGGGGGCAGGAGTGAGGAGGGTGAGGTCTTCCTTCACCCGTGTTTCACACGGTCGACCTTGGGCAAGGGGACCTGGGGAGGTACTGATTACCGGGCCTGGGTCTGGACTCGCTGTGGCTTGCCTGGGTGGCGCATTGTGGGGGGGTTCTCTCCGCCTCTGTGCCCCTGTCTGCTTTCCCCACCTGCTCTTGCGGTTTGTGTACCGTTGGCCTGGGGTTTCCACCTTGGGCATCGGGGTGGGTGCTGGCCTGTCGGTTTTTGTCTTTTGCTTGTTTTTCCTCTCGCTTTCAGATTCCCAAATTCTGCCTCCCAGTGTCTTGTTGGTGTGTCTGTTGTGTGTTTTCTTGTCTTTCAGAGTTGCAGCAGATGTGTATCTGTCTCCCCGCTCCCCTTGTACTTATCCCCTTACTCTCCTTATTCACAAAGAAATAAAAAAAAAAAAAAAAGCTTCATACAATGATGAGAAAACTGGCTCTATGGGCTTCTTGCCTGCTGTTGCCTGTACCTCTGAGTTAAAGAAAAAAAAAAGAAGAAAATAATGAAATTACACTGTTAAATGAAACAAAACTGCTAACAAACTTCAGCCATGTTGCACTTTTGTTGATGGATCCAACCAGATCTTCTTGAAGGGATTTTTGGCATTCTAATATCTCTTTTACTTACATGTCACATGACTTCAAACATTCTCTACTTATGAAATTCACTCCCTTGTGCATTTCAGACACTTTGGGGTAAATAATACAATAGAATTGACAAAGCAGTACCACAACTTCTTTGTCTGAAATGTTGTAAAAATGTTTTAAAGACTATGCCTCAAGCTGAAATCCAAACTCAGGGCACAATGGGCAGCAGCAGTGTCTTATTGTAAAAGTTATTTACCCAAGATGTCAAAAGAAATCAGATGGTTCCCACTTCTCCCCGCCCTCTGTAGCCTGCCTTTACATCCCTTTCTCAATGCAGAACCCAACCTCCAACCTTATGGAGCAGGATGGCGGTTTGTTGATGGATGTTGAAGGCTGTTTTGGTCCCACAGCAATTAACTCTTCTCCTGCAAGAAGTAGCCTGTCAGTTTGATGGAATCTCCCCAGCACTGCTGTCTGTCACACAATCCAGGAGGGGTTGCAGACAAATGCTTCATTTATATGTTTTCTTTACTGTTTTTGCCTGTGGTCTGGAGTGGGCGGAAGTAAAAGGCTACTGGGCACATCGGAAGCTGCTGTGAGCACTCCAGTGACAGTTTTTAAATCCAGTGGTTACATGGTGTAGTAAGTCTGTCAGACTACAGGGATTAAAAGAACTGAGCCACAGAGAAGATATGTTACATCTTAGATTATGCTCATCTGAGAATATAGATTCTTTGTATTATTATTATTATTATTATTATTATTAATTTAAAAAAACACATCCAGGATACAAGTAAATTCTTATAAATAAAGGTCTAATTCTACTGATATGTTGTACTACCTGTTAGTTACTTAGTATAAGTGATAAGTGATATTCATTCATTTAGATTTAAGTTGCTCGGCATGTTTTAATGATCGGATTATCTAAAACCTGTTAAAAGCTTTTGAAAAAAAAAGTTTAGTTTTGAAAAGAAATGACTAAATCAAAGTAAAATAAAACTATTCCCACTTTCCATTATTAAGTGTATTATCAGCAGTTATTTTAGGTTGTCTTAAAAGCAGCAACTGAATAATTTGAAATAAACAACCCTACATGAAGTAATTAATTTGAATATGTATTATGACTGCTATGGTCCCTCAAGCCAGCGTGCCACTCATAAATACCCATAACATAAGAATGAGAAACAACAGCAGTCCAAAGGCATTTTAATAATGATTAAATATTCATCTATTTGGTTCTTCAAACCAAACTAAATCCCAAAGTGGAACATCTGGTCCCTGTTCAAATGGAGTGAGAGTCCTCATTGCTGGCAGAAAATCAGATTCCTTTCCAGTGAGACTGGGACTCTTATCAAGGCTGCCTTTTGTCGCAGATTCTGTTTCATAACTTCTGTGGACAGAATTTCTAAGTGCAGCCAAGGAGCAGAAGGAATTGGATTTGATGACCTCAGGATTACAACTCTGCTGTTTTGTAAATGATGTGGTCCCATTGGCTACATTACATCATGATCTATGTTGTGCGCTGGAGGGATCCAAAGGTGGGAATGAGAATCAGAACCTCCGAATCTGAGACCAGGATTCTCAGACGGAAAATGGTGGCATGACCTCTTTAGGTTTGGGAAGAGGAGGAGTTTAGTATGTAAGACAGTATGGAAGGCCCTTCTAGTGGAGGAGGATTTTAGGTACTGGAGGAGTTTAGGTATCTTTGGGTCTGGTACACAAGTGAGGAATAATAGAACAGCTCAAAAAGCCCATCAGTGCAGCATCTGCAGTAATGTGGTGGATTTTTTTCTGTTGTGGTGAAGAGAGAGTAGAGGCAAAAGGTTCAGTCTTTAGCGTAAGTAAGTTGGCTGCAGTGGCATGAAACACATTATTCTGTTATCAATATCTTCTCTATAGTGAAGGAAGCAAAATGTGAAAAAGGATTTTTGACGTCATACATGATACATTTCATACACCATACATTTCAAGCACCTTATTATTTTTAGGTCTGTCTACCTCCAGAGTTCCTATTTTGACTCATTACCCTTCCAGGTCCACATGAAAGGCTCCCTCCATCAAAGATGACTTTAAATTCTGCTTCCTTGTATTAGCGGGCCCAGGGAATACTTAAGCTACTTAACCTGTCAACTCAAATTGTGCACACAACATCAGACAGGTGGGACAAGCGCTCTCTTCATACAGGACAGACTGAAGCACTCAGAATGTGTTGGAACAGTTGAGGGGAAGCTGAGTAAGGACCGTTGAGTTGTGTTTTATGCTCATGGTTCACATGAGGTTGGGTTAGAATGTGTATTAAATGAGTGAAATGAGAGAAAAAGACTGATGGTTTCTAATACAAAGCTTGTCGCTCTTGTGAGGTTAGTTATCATGATATTAAGATCAGTTTAAGTTCCAAAGAGAGGTTTTTTGTTTGTTTGTTTGTTTGTTTGTACCCACTATCACTACAAGGCATGAGAGAGATTATTTTATAATAACATTAATTTTGTTGAAATAGACCACACTTAAAAAAAAAAAAAAAAAGAACGCTCCATGAGATTTACAAAAAAATATATTTTCCAAGGGGTGCAATGCAATTGTATTAAGTTGCAAGGATATTTTTTTGCTTAATATGGTCGGTGAAGTCAGTTTAAGATGTGCATGAGTGTAGTTCGTAAAACCAGCTTAACTAGAACAAAATGTTTATGATCCTGTCTTCTGCACCCAAGATGCTTTCACCCTCATGTTTGCTGACATAGATCCCAAATACACCCTAAAATAAAGTTCAGGACAGTCATTTCTTAAAATCAGGTACTACGTCTACCTTTTTAGATGACCATAATCATGAGACAGGAATGCTTTCACACTTCTCAAAATAAAGTTCAAAAACATATTGCTCAGTAATATTTTTCAGTCAGTTGCAGCTCAGTTAAAATCTGTAATGTTGTTTAATGAGAAAAATGGAAGTGAAAGTCGTTCACAGGTTTTATCCCCCAAATTTGCTTTCAAAGTGCATTGCATTGACGATTTGAACTCTCAAATGTACAAAATTTTCTTCCTGGGCAGCAGGTCCTAGACATCCTTAGAAACAATAAGGACCTTGTTCCATTTTGATCTGGAATCCTTTAGGAAACAATGTAACAGGTAAGAAAAAAAAGATGAAAAGCACAGCTGAGCCAACTGCACGGTGCATCTGGGCTACAGAGGGGCTCTAAGTGACATCACTGACGACACCACCTGGCTAACATCCCAGTAACAAGTGAATTCACATAGATATTTATACATAAATAAATAAATCAGCAACCAATATTAGTTATAATGCAACTGTTGAAGTACATGACACGGGGTGTAAAAAGCAGTTACTCCAGTACACCATGTGACAAGAAAGGACATTACTCCTCTGAAGGTATTTTGTGTTTATTCATCAATCGTAGACAATCACAGGAGAGGGAAGACTACAAAGAGATGGAGGATATGATAAGAAATACAACTCTGCTATGATCAGTATGGACATTACCATCAAGGCCTTCTTGTTACAAGAAATAGTGCCATTGTCACCTCTGCTGCTGGCTGTCTCATTATTGATTATATGGATAATCTATTAAAACGGTTTTTAGGATAATCCATCCTGATGAACTGGAGCCTTTTGCCAGAGGTGAGGGACTGAAACCAAAAATCATATATATGTTTGTAATGAGTGACATTACAATGTTGCTCATTTATTCACAGTTTCATGAAATCCAGTGGAATTTAATACCAATGTAAGATGTTATATCAATCAACAGAAATATTCAAACTGGTTTAATCATTGAAAAGGTTTATCTGTATTACGATTCAACACTTGAGTCAGACTTACCTCCTGCTATAAAGGACATTTCCTGAAGAATCTTTTGCTTTTAGTGGAGAAAGTTTTGATTACCTCAGTACTGTCCTCGTCCGGGATATCGGAGTTGTGCAGAAATATTCTTGAGTTTCTTTACTTGGTCTGAACTTGCCTTAATATCCCATTTTCTTTTAAGGGAATTGATATGTATTTCAGTGCATCCCATATTCCTTAACTTTGTGTGATATTTACCCTTCTTGTACTTTAAACTGGTCTTCCAAAGTGAGAATTCAGAATCAGAGCACTGGACCTTCATGCATGGATGCTTTTCATATCGAAGCTCTGCAAACATCATCAAACTCAGCTTTTGAAGTTTACGCTTTGTACTTCATTATTTTAGAAGATCGGCTTTCTGAAATGTCAGACTTGAGCTTTGGTGTTGGGTTGGAGAGTTTTCAGTGCCTAAGTCGATGAGGTTGATGACATTGACTTAAGAGGTAGAATAAATGGTGCTAATGGTGCCCAAACTACATAAAGATGTACTTGTATACTTGTAATAGCTGTTTTAGGAGCACTCTCACCCGGGTCATGTTTTTTGGAGGTCTGCTGGTCCGTTAACTTTACAGGATTGTCGTGTCCCAAGATAATCAGGAGCTTAACTAAAGCTATCATTTCTGGTGTCCCATTCAACTCTAAGTGTAAAAGAGGTGGAAAGAAATAGCAGAAAAATATGTCAGACATGGAACCTGGAGAGCACAATCCTCCTGGCAGTTAGAAAATTTTAAAATGTACAGTTAAGTTATGAGCACAGATTTACAATAAAATCATTGAAACCCATTCTGAACTGCAGTTTTAATGTAAACCAACTATAGTTTAGAGAATCAGTTGGGACCTTTAGTATCTGCAAGGGAATATATTATTCAAACTGCTGTTTACAAATAGAATATTTCATTCTAACTCACTGACATCCGTTTCATTCATGCATATTTCATCAAGTGTTGAGTCAACATCATACATAGTCCAAGGAGAAATGAGTGATGTCCATCAATGGTAGTCATGGTGATCTTACCAATCTCTGTATTTAGGTGGCTGAATCAAATCCTTTTACTTTCATATATTTGTCACATCTTTTAATTTCAAAGCAGCTCTGATCAGTCCAATAGTTAAACTGATTTGATTTGAGAAACATGATTTCTGTGCCTATAATTTTGATTTTAATTAGTCTTTTCTTTGGCAAAATGGTCAGAGAACACTTACCATATATAATCTGTGGGAATAAATTCTTCTTGGTTTACTCGGGTGCACCTGCTGAGTTCTTCAGTTTTACATTGGTGGAGGGGTGTGGTTTTGCTCAGCTGCAGGAGGAGATGTGTCGGAGTGGCTCAGGGAACATCACCAATGAGGGACTGACTGGCATACCGGTTCCCAGTTTCCCAATCATCCCTCGTAGGCAGCAGCACATTGGTTCCACTTAGAGTAATCTGAATTAACCAATGAAAATCCTGATACTGCTGAGTCTAGCAGGCAGGAAGAACACAAACACATCAAAGTAGTAGATCTGGCACACTGTGCAAATATTGTCTGTCACAAAGTACTTCACAATAAATTGCAGAGAAGGATTAAAATAAATGATCAAAAACATACATGAATTAAATGCACGTGAAACGGAACAATCAAATACACTAACAAAAAAAGTTAAAATGGCATAGGCAAGTTGCCCAGTCAACTAAAAGCTTGTTGTTTTTTTTTGTTTGTTTGTTTTTTTAAAAGGCTCTTGAAATGTTTTATTTATTTAAATAGCTTTTATAGAGCTTTTATAGCTGTGTATAAAATACTCATTTTGTTACTGTGCAATGTTCACATTAACCCTATTTTGGCACTTGACATCAACCACAAAATGAAATTGTGAGGCCACTTGTGCCAGCAGGTCTGCACTGGGCCTCTCAACATGTTTTTTTTTTTTTTTTTTTTTCCACTGAAATAAACTGAGGTGTTCTTCTGATCTTCAAACTCCACCGGCAGCAATCTGATGGGACCTGATGGCTTCTGCGGGGATCAAGGGATCAATCTCCTCCCACAGACACCCCACAACTCAAAGGACCATAAAGATCCATTAATACCATCTTCATATCAGACACTCCAGGACAACCTGACAAGTTCTTTGTCCAGAGCCTGACTGCTCAGAGCTCTTTTGAGAATGCAAGGAGCACTTGCTATGCTTCATCAGCATATACTCAAAATAAAAATACACACACCATTAATCCAATGAAACATTTTTAAAGTCAGTGGGATGGTGCACAGTCCATCCCCACCACCCCACCCTGAACTCTCCTCCCCCTTTTGCACAAAGATTTTGATAATGTTTTATGGTACTTCAAGTTTCTACTGCATCAAAAGTGGAAAATGACTTCAGAAATTCCCATCATTAGATATTAAATGATCTTGCAAGAATTAGCAAGTCTGAGATGTTTTGAATGTTTTACTTCTTGTCAGTACAGTTTTCTCCAGAACATATTCTCATGCTTTTAGATTTTTTTTTGTTTCTTAATTGCTCATTGATCCAATAAAATTTCATGATAATGCCAATATGATTTTTCTTAATGACATTGGAAAAAATAGAAAAGTAAAATGACATACACATTTTTGACGTCAACATCTCACCTGTCTCACGTCTCTTTGCCAAAAGAATGTAATTAAGTGACTTTCATTGTAGTTAGTTGTAGTTAGCTGCTTCACTGGCATCAACACTAATACATATTCACTTTTGCCACTATTTTTTTTTTCTTTTTAACCTTAGTGGCATTTTGACACACTTTCCTCAAGTGCTGCCTTCATTTACATTAAATAAATAAATAAATCTCTTATCAGTGTTTTTTTGATATTTTTTTTTAACTTTTTTAAAATTGTTCATTTATTTACATTTATTATTTTCAATATTTCAACCCATGAACTTATGTTGTATTAATTTTGAGTTTTGGAGAAGCTGAAGGGGACCTACAAAGACCTACATTTGGGCTGACATGTGGATAGGAAGTAGGGTTGCTATAAGGTAGCTTATATCAAAGCCAGATATAGAAGAATCAATCCCTAGCCCCTGTCAAGTCTAATAACCATATGCTGTAACCTAGTTCATCGGCCTAATTGTCCAGTGTCCCACTGGGAAAACTCCTGGTACTCTGGATGGCCAGCCTGCCTTTACCTCAAACCTTTCAATTCTCCTCAGCACTATAATGGGCTCTCAATCTACAGGCAATACAATCCTGAGATGTATTGATTTGGTCAACTGTTTGAAGAGGGGTTCGTCTCAATATCGACTACGCTTTCACTCCACCCTTTTCTTCTTTCATGTCAAGTCTTCCAATTCTGCACTTGACAGATTCAGGAACATCATTGTCCTCTCTGCTGTTTTTCTCTGTTATTCTCATACAAATGACAGAGCGTCACATTCCACCACACAGTCAAATGAATAAATGTCATGGTTCTTCTATGTAAAAGAACCATGGGTGAAAACATGAGAAAATGTGCACCATTAAATTGATGTTACAAAAATTTGTATTCTTCACAAGTCCAAGGTACAGAGAATATTAAAAAAGACATAAATTTCATCTTCTGAGATAAATAAATCTTTTTTTTTTTTTTTTGTCCATTTACACTCTAAATATAATCTATCTCTCAAATCAGCTCTGAAGTTTTATGCACTAAAATTACCCATCAGCTATCTTCTTATTGAAGGCATCTGGCTGCAAGCTGTGTCTTCGGTAACTAGAAAAGTTAGAAATCAAAATTACTTTTTTAAGTTTATTGTACAATCTTATTAAAACAAACCATGACTTTATTTTTTTCTCTATTCTCAAAACAGCTTTGGGTTTAATTGCTGCCATACAGCTAGACGCGAACTTCAGATTGTTATCGTTTTTTTTTTTCTTTTTTATTATTATTATTACTTGGCATGACAAATGAGCAGCTTCAGCAGTACTCATTAAATATAGATTCATATCATGGAGAATAGTTTCAAAATATTACACAGTCTGATAATGTGAGTATTGACCTACTCATCAAAAAAAAAGAAGATTAAAGACTATATGAAAAACCTTTTTAGCACCCTTCTGCAGATGCTACAGTGATCATTTTAAGGCATTCCAAGGATAATAGTGTATATTGTCCTTCAACCATGTTTCATTCTCCCAATATTGACATTGTACTTCAAGTCATTTTCCCCTTTGTATCTGTCAAGATTTGACTCACACCCTAGGCCCAGATAAGGCCTCTTTGCTCCACTGCACTTCATAACAACATATAGACACTCAAGCAAACAGTGTGTGTATATCTGCTGCAAACGTATAGAGAGGCCTATGCTGTAAGCGTACGGCAAACTGGGCATTTTTAAGCTTTTATAACTCCAGTGGTAGACCTGATAATGTCTATCAGGTGAGACAGAAAAGAAAAGAAAAGAAAAAACTTTGCAAACTATGTAGGAAAAAACTAAGGGAGTTTTGGTAAATAATTTATTTGCTGTAACAAAGCTTTTTGGCAATAAATCTTCTATGGTTGGAAAGCATAATTCTTTCTTTTTTAAATTGGTCCACATTTGTAAGTAACATGCATTTGTGGGATGAGCAGCAGAGCCAAGTATGTGGGTTGCTCCTATGAAAGATTTGCTAAATTTTCTCTGCTGATGCCAAACAGTTTATTATTCATTTCATTTTTGTCTTTGATATTGATATTCACTCTTGTTTTAGCTTCTGGTATGACCGGAACCTGTGAGCATGGGCTCTGCTACAGCGGTTAATTGACGTCTGCTCCAAAAAAGTCTTCCCTAAAATAAGATCAGGATTATATTAAACACTGTGTAACAGCAACTTTACACTTTCCTCAATTGTTCACCAAATGTGGCATAATTTGAAATTCTATGGGGTCTTTTTTGCATCGAGAATGTTGCAGTATCTTGCAGGTTTGAATGGCTCACTGAAAGAAGTTCTTTTAGACATATGCAGCCCTAACGTGACAGGATTATGTTGCATTTTTGATTAGACAGTCAATTCAGACAATCAACAACACTTATTTCAAACAACAATGGATTCTTTCCCCCCATAATATGCCCCTTTGAAACACTGCACCCCAGTAAAATGCTATTATAAATGTGGGGGAATTGTGTTTGCTATGTTACATGTGCTTGAAACCAGTGCACTGAGGAAGCACTGTGTATTGTGGAGTAATTAGAGGGTAACAGTGTTTACTATTTAATGAAGCTTGCTTGTGTAAATTACAGAGTAACTAAAGGAGAAAAGTGTTCACTTCATAAAACAACGCACGCCCCTAAAAATAACATGTTCCGCGATAACACATGAACAAGTGTTAAAAATTATTCATAATAGATGTTAATATATCTTCCATAATATGAAAATAAAAATAAGTACCTTTATCAGCTCTTCATTATGCATTCAAGGGTAGCTGTTGATCTGCTTTTATGATTACAAAATGCTCTAAAGTAATTTAACCTTTTTCATATGAATGTGTCAAGATCGTTTCTCATGTGTCAGTAAAATTCTTTCATTTTAGTGTTCTTGAGAATGGTTACTTTATTCACATCAGCATGACCTTCATGAGCTGCTACAGTGATTTTTTTTTTTTTATTTTTATTTAACATTTTAATTTTACCGTCAGCACTAATGGGAAATCTGTATTGTACAATTGATGATGTTAAATAAAGACGATACATTTTTTACTTATTTCTAAATTATATCACTAGATATGCGAGTGAGAGAATTATACTTCAATCTTACGCATATTTAATGCTTACATTTTTTCAATGCATACTTACTTCCACTCCTCCTTGAATCGCCACCTTATCGTGGTGGAGGAGTTTGAGTATCTGAATGATCCAAGGAGCTATGTTGTCCTGGGCTTAATGCCCCTGGTAAGGTCTCCCAAGGCAAACAGGTCCTAGGTGACGGATCGGACTAAGAGCCGTTCACAAACCCCTTGTGAGAAGCACGTCACCCGGATTGGCGGGGCCCCACCCTGGAGCCAGGCCTGGAGTTGGGGCGAGCTCTGGTGGTGGTGGCTTGGTCTTTGCCCGCGGGTCCCGGCCAGGCTCAGCCCGAACAAGCAATGCTGGCGCCTCTTCTAGTGGGCTCACCACCTGCATGAAGGGTCATTGCAGTGTGATTTGGGTGAAAGTCGTGGGCGGGGACCCTGACGTCCCAATCCCAGGACAACTCAGGCTATGGGGACATGGAATGTCACCTCGCTGGGGTGGGGTGGGGGGGTGGAGCCTGAGCTTGTGCAGGAGGTGGAGCAGTACCGACTAGAAATAGTCGGGCTCACCTCCACGCACAGTCTGGACTCTAGAAACCAATGCCTTGAGAGAGGCTGGACTCTCGACTACTCTGGTTTGGGCTTGCTTATAGGTCCCCAGCTCAGCCGCCATGTGTTGGTGTTCTTCCCACGCAATGAGAGGGTCGCGTCCCTCTGCCCTCGGGTGGGGGGTAATTCTCTCACTGTTGTCTCGGCTTACAGGCCAGTGCAGAGTACCCGGCCTTCTTGGAGTCCCTGGAAGGAGTACTGGAAGGGGCTCTTACCGGGGACGCCATAGTTCTGTTGGGGGACTTCAACGCCCACGTGGGCAATGACAGTGGGACCTGGAGGGGTGTATATATATGATGGTGTCTTTGGTAAAACAAGAGAACCTAACAAATGGACATAGTTTAGAGGACGTACAGGAGCCATGCAACTGTAAAAAAGGAATGACATTTGAGATGTTGCTGACTACATGGATGAAGGTTAAAATGTTACACACAGCTTTCAACTCCATATGTAAAGGAAACAATGCAATGAACTACATCAAATTAGTCCCATCTCTGCTTTTTTTTTTTTTCTTTTTTTTTCAACAGGAGCTGACAAACAAGTCTGGACAAGTGAAAAGATGTATCTGGAAGGGGGTGGAGCAATCATACCATTTATGGGATTTATTACTAAGGTGATATTTGTGATTTGAAGACGTTACACATTTTTGGGGATAGCTGTCTGACTTGAGAGTAAATAATACAACCCTTATTATTACCCTTGCTGTTGACACAGCATTCTCCATGTTGGCAGCTCTCTTTTATATTTGTATTGTAAAATATTGCAACTATACAACAGGCATTGTAACGTAAAGAGCTCACATTGGCTCTTTTGAGATGGTGCACACCTTACAAAGTATTTCAGATTTAATGATGAAAGGAGAGATTAACAAATGAAGCAATACACAAGAGTATGCAATGTAGACATACAGAATGTCTGTTATTTTCTAATTCAACATTTGGGTAAATCCACTAATTCATTTTCCTGTGTGTGCATGCTTGTATTAGGAAGACTAATCCTGCACCTTAAGCAACACAAACATAAAATTATTGAGCAAGCAAGTGTCCCCTCGAAGCAGCATCTTATAAAGCTCCTTAATGTATTTTTAGTGAGTTTGACTGATGGTGAAGTTGACGAATCAAACAAAACCAGATGGCCCTGGTTAATTTCTGTTGATAAATAAAATAAGTAGTGATGTGTACACATACATATATGAATGTATGTGTGTGTGTGTGTGTGTGTGTGTGTGTGTGTACTTGGATCTGGAAGATTTTTACCACAGTTTGTCAGGGGATTTTACATTTACTGAGTT
>JBAMYA010003381.1:0-18251 GCA_037176975.1 Arrhamphus sclerolepis | reverse complement strand
TGTATATATATATATATATATATATATATATATATATATATATGTGTGTGTGTGTGTGTGTGTGTGTGTGTGTGTGTCGTTGAGTGACGTTTGTACCAGGCTGTAAATACATTTAATTCTGCTGCAAAGTTGGAGGTCAGTGGAGATCTGCTCTGTTTGGAGCCAGCACCTAGTGGTCAGTGGAGGAACTGCAACTAAACCCACTTCTTTTTTTTCTTTTTTCTTTTTTTGCTATGTCTAAGAATTTGTGACTTCAGGACAAAAAGTTGAAATAATACAAAATTTGCAGTTTTACAGCTGTTGTAATTTTATGTCAAAAAATTTGCAAAAAAGTTTATATTTTCCAACAAAAAGGACTGCACGATAAAACATGTTGATTGTTCAAAATGTGCAATTTTATAACAAAATCTTTTTTTGTTTGTTTTTCTTTTACAAAAAGTCCACATTTTACAAGAAATAGTCTAAATTTTATGATTGATTTGAGATTTCTGTGAAATTTTAAAATTTTATGATTTGAAATTCACTTTTCTATTCTTTAAAAAAGGTGTATTATTGTTAAATTCATTATTTTATAACAAAATTCATTTTTTTTCAGTTTTATTTGTGATTTTACAAGAAAAAAATTGTGATTTCAGTGTAAAATATTCTATTTTATGATAGAAGTCACAATTTTTGAGAAACTTGAGGTTTCATGACAGAAATGTACTATTTACGAAAAAAAGACATGTAAAATTTGCCATTTTAGCACACAAGTTTCATTTTTATGGGAAAAGTCACATATCTTGTGAAATTTGAGATTTTATTAAAAAAAAACAAAAAAAAACCTTCAAACTTCTGGGTCCAGATAAGACGTAGAAAAAGACAAATGAGTGTTTTGATGTTTTTAGACTTGATGTTTTATGGTACATTAAAGAATTACTTAAAGCAACACTTCAGAGCATTTGAAGCGCTTATATTTTACTGTCAGCAGTGGGACTGTCATTCGACTCCAAATGATGTAAGCATCGCTCCAAGGTTTTTATCTTCACTTCAGAGGCTCATTTTTATTCTTTCGTCCATCCTGGCTGCTGTCTGTATATCATTAGCTTGGCTGCAGCTGAAATCAGCAGTCAACCAGATGTGCAGATGCTTTTTCTTATTTTTATTTTATGTCTTTTTTTATTTTTTAAAAGAGATTGTGAGTAATATGGTGCAAAGCTGTTATATAACACGCTTACATAAGCTGTTTGGACTAAACTGATAAACAATACTGATTGTACAGTATTGGTCCAGCTGGCGCCATCAAACGGCTGGAATGACTTGAGAATTATCTCTGATTTGGGGGGAATTTACAGATGTTGTTTACTCATTTGGAGAGCCATCAAACTGTCTGCCATCGTTACTTTTCACATTCGGATCCGTCGTGAACACGCACCGACCGAAGCCACGATTGATCCGAGCGTGGGCTCAGAAAGTTCACGTGCCAGGAGCCGGAGCCGGAGCCAGACGTTTCCAGGTCTGGACCTCATATTTCCCGTGGCCTCCGTTCGCAGCATCAAAGGACCAGGCCTCGCTCACACGTCCGGCGCCGCCCTCGTTCGCAGCCAGAGGCCCCATTTGGCTCAGCGGCCATTAATATTGATGAGAGGCGGGGGGAGGCGGGGGCTCCTCTGCCAGGGCCCACGGCTGACAAACAGTGTGACCTTTCAGAAGGCGAGTGTTTACCCTGGCTGTCAGAAAACCGGCTGGATCGGGGGCGAGCACCACCCCGCCCGTCGTCCGCCCAAACCAAACGAAGCCAAGCTGGTTTTATCCTTCACGTCAGCGGCCACGAACAGACATCGTTCAGGCTTCAGCTGCACCTAAAAATAAGAGAAATTTGTCATTTCCGGAAACGTCCGTGCAGGAATGGTGGTATTCACTTGTCTTTGTCCACGGCACGTGTCAAACTCAAGGCCTGCGGGCAGAATCCGGACCGTCACGTCATTTTATCTGGATTTTACAAGAGTGTGAATAAAAAGTAATAAACTTATAAGTAGAACATTTCTGAGGACGTTTCAATGCAGATGTTTCGGTTCTGACGTCAGAGAAGAACTGAGCTGGTTGATGTCCGAAAGTCAGGATTCAGGAAACCTTTGAAAAAGATTTTACATTTAAAAAATGCTATTTTTTTGTCACAACTTGTGAATTTAGCAAAATGTAATTTTTTTCTTTTTAAAGTAATTAAATTTTTATGATTTTAAGACAAAAATCTGAAATGATTTAAAAATTTGCAATTTTAAGAGTCGTTGCAAAAGAAAATTATTTAGAAAGAAAATTACAATAATTCTAACTTAAAAAGACTATTCTTGATCATTCAAAATGTGTAATGTTATGACAAAATTACCTTTTTTTTAACGAAAAAGTCAGCTTTTTTTAAAAATTGTCATTTAACTAGAAAAAGTCATGATTTTCATGAAATTTGAGATTTTATGATAAATATTCACAGTTATTATGTTATGAAGATGTGATGAAATTCACTGTTTTACTGTTTTATAAGAAGTTTGTGATATTCATCCAAAAGCTTCAGTTTTATGATAAACGTTGCAACATTTTCTGAAAAATCAAATTTTATGACAAAAAAATGCTGATTTTAGGATTTAAAAAAATGATCTTCTCAGTTTATGTCCAAATGTTGCAAAAAGTAGCTATCTTACAACAAAAAAATGTAATTTTGAGCTAAAAAGACAAAATTTTGCAACCAAAAAAATTGTAAAATTGCAATTTTACAACAAAATTAGCTTTTTTTAAATTGTGATTTTTACAAGAAATTATTTTTTTTTTTAATTTTAGTACAAATGTCTGAATTTTATAATAAAGGACACAAATTTTGTAAATTTTCCTGATTTTTTTTTTTTTTTTTAAACACAACTGAGCCCAGGTACTTGCAGGAAATCTGACATTATAGCTGTTTGAGAAAGTGAAAAATAACTGACCCTTTGGTGGTTACCATGGTGATGGTGTGGCCCAGGATGAAACAGAGGTGAACACCTCTGGTTTGCAGTCCTGTGAATATCTGGGACTCTCTTAAAGGGACAGCTCATTATTTACAGTTTAGGACTCAGTGTTCAGTCTGCAGATGTTCCTCAGCATCTGCTCGCTATTCATGGTGAGAGAACAGGACATGTCTCACAACAGCAAAATCATTGATTCTGATTTATTCATTCCTCAATAGACAAAAAAATCATCAATTCATCCATTATCTTTACCAATGTCTTTCTGTTCAAGGTCATGCAGGTCTGCTGGATAAGGCAGGGTCTTGTCACCAGTCTGTTACAGCCGTATCCTTTCTGCTTTAATATTTGCTGAGATGCGTCAGGAAGTCTAGACTGAGTCGATGTTGCCAACTAAACTGATTGGGAACATGCAAGAAAGGCAAATCCCACAATTCCCACTACGTATGAAGAGAAAAATGTCCTGAAGTGTATCAATAAAACTGTGGCTTGGCCAAGATGAAGGCAAAGTGCTCGACAGTGCTTGAATGGGAGCATGGCCATGCTGAATGTTATTGTTGAATATTTTTGGAGAGGTTTGGAGAAGTTTGACATCTCAGCAACATCGAGATCAAAGCTACTCAAAGTATAAGACTCTGACAGCCTGAAGGACATGACTCTTTGATGAGTCAATCATGGATCTCCAGCATTAAAACGTCTCTGCAGTAAAACATGTTGAACCTCTGCAGATCTGGGTTGCTAACACAGATCTGTTTGAGGACAGATCCAACAACCATGCTATGTTCAAATTAACTTAAATCCACTCTTATTCTCCATTCTGATTCTGATTTAAACAGGAGGTCATCTTGACCAGATCTACATGAATAAATGTCTTGCACTGTTGCCATGTGAGTGATGTTTTAACAATAAATTCAACAGGGGGACCAAATAAAAAGAACAAGAACATCACTGTCACTACAGTACCTTTCTAGCCCCTGGACAAGTCCCTGTCTAGGACCCAACGTCACCATGGTGAGACCCAACATCACCATGGTGGGACCCAGTATCGCCATTAGTAGGACCCAACATTGCCAAGATAGGACACATCATCACCATGGCAGGACGCAGCATTGACATGGTAGGACCCAGCATCACCATGGTGGGACGCAGCATTGACATGGTAGGACCCAGCAACACCATGGTAGGACCCAGTATCACCATTAGTAGGACCCAACATTGCCAAGATAGGACCCAGGAACACCATGGACGGACCCATCATCACCATGGCAGGACCTAATATCACCATGGTAGGACCCAGTATCACCATTAGTAGGACCCAACATTGCCAAGATAGGACCCAGCAACACCATGGACGGACCCATCATCACCATGGCAGGACCCAATATCACCATGGTAGGACCCAGCATTGACATGGTAGGACCACGAAAGGATCCAAATGTAACATGGCTAGAGGTGACTTCTGGCCATAATTTAAGTAAATATCATTGGCAGCAGAAAAGCAATGTGCATTATCAATCTTTTTCATTTTGACAGCAGAGGACTGAAGTTTGTCTCACCTGGATTTCATGGTCAGGTTCTTTGTTACATGACACCAGCGGCATCCCACTCCATCAAGAAGAGGTGAGTCCGGCCCTTCATCCCTTCAACGGGGGTTGGTGACGTAGTGTCCAGGGTTTTTTTCAACACAGTTATCAGCAGGGAAAAGCACATGCGATGTTCCTTCATGGTCAAAATGTTGTAGGGAACAAAAAAAAAGCTTTTATACGTTTCTATGACTTTAATCAAGACTGTTGGCTGGAAGTTGATCTGTACAACAGCTGCATATGATGTGTCGTGGATGTGGATGATGCAACAGGCATCCCTTTAAAATGGTTTTAGCCCATTTAGAGAGGCTTGTTTTTTATTGATTTTTAATCTTGTAATTGTATCCAGTCCCACACTTTATCTCAGAGACTTCAGTCCAATTTTCACATCAGCTCTCTTATTTCTTCTGTACACTAATAAGTGCCAAAGTCACCATCAGATGATCAAATTTGCAGATGACTCAGGTATTGTGTCTTTATTGAGTGGGGTGAACAATGATTACAGCCTTGTCACATCAGACCTATACACTAGTGTGAGTCTTCACACTTGGACATAAATGGTGGTGGATTTCATCAGCATATGCTTTATCCTAAGCTTAGGATGTTTTACTCTTCTTTTATTGAATCTTTTCTTACTTTTTCTTTTATTTGTAGTTTTGTATGACTCAGTAACAAGAACTGACTGATGGCCATTGTGAAGATGTGGCTGATTCAAGCCACCCTCTTTTTAATGATTTAAAAAACATGTATCTAATATGTTCCTGTTGCCATCAGCCTCTTTAAAGACTCAATATGATGTGTCGTTTTTACCACGTTATCATGTGTTCTTTATGCTGTGGTTTTCATGTGTCTGCTGGCTGGACCTTCTGGGATAATAAAGATACCAAGACCGAAAAAAAAACCAGCACAATGGATTTAAAAAAAGAGAGAGAGAGAGAGGGGGAGAGAGAGAGGGAGAATTACAAAGAAATGTGGAAAAACCCTAAAAAAAAAGTCTAGAGTTGTTTCATACACTTGCAGCTCCTGAGAAAGTAGATGTTTGGTCTCCCAGAAGAGCTGGAACAATAATCACGCATCTCCTTCTGTCTGGTGATGAAGACTGTAAATGATTGTTAAGAAATTCCCCCAAAAGACAAAAGAAAACAAAACAAAGAAATGTGAAAATGAAGCTTGGCTTTAGCTGGAGAGGAACATGTTTGGATGCACAGAAGAAACAGAAACAGAAGTCTGTGCTTAATCCAGTGCAGAAGATCCAAAATCACACTTGCTGTCCTGCGTTTGTTCACCCCTGATGAAAGAGTTGTACCGAACTGGAAAAGGAACCGGAGCTGATTTAAAATGAATCACATGCTGTGGGTCCTTAAAGCAACACAACAGAACTTGAAATCCCCATTTCTGAAATACTTTTAGTGGCAGTTCAACGTTTAGGACAGATATCACTTCTGCCACAGCCTGAGCCCGTCTGCTTCACCTGCATCAGGACGATGGAAGTTGGAGGACACGCCTCCCAGCTGCCAATCAACGTGTAGAACTAGTTTTACGACTCATCACGATGTTTGATGGAGTAAGCCAGACGCAGTAAGATGAAGCGATCTAACAAACATTATCACTCTGAACGTCACGGAAGAGCCAGTGAAGAAAGTGAAGAGACAAGAAAAAGATTGAGCAAGATCTCGCTCACGAGTCAGTACTGGACCAGTATAAACTCGCTGACTCGCTCACGAGTCAGTACTGGACCAATATGAACCGCTGACGTGAGCTAAGAGAAGCTGAGCTGCTGGTTAGACGTTTCCTAGCCGTGCTGCTATTTAATTAATGAGTCGCATGTTTTTTCTTCTACTCTTGTGCATTTGAGTTTTGGTTGATATTAGCCTGTATTACTGAAGATCTTTGTTTGCTAACTGGTTCATAGTTTATTTATTATGTAATAGAAGTCAGGAGATGAGGTCATGTGTCCAGCGTTGATAGCGAGCGCTCTGCTTACTATTGTTATTCGAGTTGGGTGAGGGGATTGTTTCCAAATGAGTCCTCAGGATTGGTCGTTCTTCTCTTGTTAGCTGGTCAACAAATGCACGTGTGCTGCGTTGCTCCTAGCAACAGTATCTATGACATTGCTAACATACAATTGTGCTTCCCAACCAGAGAGGAGAGCTAAAGATTGCAATCTAATTTTGGGTTCAGACTGTACAGTTTCATCATCTCAGACTAAAGATGGTCAACGGAGGTGAAAATGTTCCATCGTAGCTCAGAAGTGGTGGTGGACCTCACAGAGATGGACGACCAAAGACGGCTGAGACAGATGTCTCAGAGTGTGACGGCCTGTCGCTGCCTCTACCATCTCTGCCAGCTAACCAACCAATAGGAACGCACCATGAAACAACACAAACATCAGCACAGAAGCCGAGCAACAACAGCAGCAGATACAACAGAGAAACGGGAATCCTGAAACACCCCCAGATTTATCTGTCGTAGCCACATTCACACGAGGAAACATGCTGATTTCACAACGTGTAATGTGACTTGAACTAATCTCGTACGATGCTAACTATCGAGCAGCGTGAACTTACGTGGTGTTGCTTTGAACAAGTCTACAGAAAGAGCATTTGCTGAAGTGGCTGTGCGTTGATGCAGTGTTGCAGTGTTTGATGGATTCAAGTTCTTTTCTTTTTTTTGACTAAAAGAAGAACTACTTGATGACCTCAAACTGCGTCTAATCTCAGTCGAGTCCCACAGAGTGACACGACATGTCTGAGGGCACCAACGAGCCCCCAACAGCAACTGAATGCCTTTGTCAAAACACATCTCTTCAGTTGTTGTTCTTGTTTTTAAATATATTCTATAAATGTTCTAGTTTCACAATCTTTTTGTACAGAAATTCACCAATAACTTTATTTTTAACCCGCCTGAAAAGGCGCTGACAGCCTCTTTGTGTTTCGGAGCAGCAAATAAACATCAGCATCGTGAAGCTGCTCTGAATATCCACAGATCCCATAAATAGAAATCTTGTGAGTTTCCTGGGAATCGCTCGCTAACTACACGATGATGGATGGAGCAAATCCACCCACGCCAGTAAAAGCGCTTTATGAGAAAAACTTCAGCGCCACTTCCTTCGTGCTTCAGCAGTAAAGACTGAAATTAGTATCAGTTTGATTCGATCACTCCTGACTGAAGGAGACGTATTTGTTTTTGAGTGTATCTCCATGGTGGATTTGTGCACATGTGGTCATTTTATTGAGCTTAACTTGGACGGCAGTGCTGTCCTTGATAGAAAATCTGAATTGTTGACTCGACTTTAATCGCCTCCCCCGCCGCCGCCATGACAAATATTCATTGAACCTCCTCTTTTAAGGCCACCACATCCATCTTTGTTTGAAAAGAGTCAGCCGCCCATGTAGTTTTTCATCTGGGGCGAAAAAAAAGAAAGAAAATGTTTCTCTAATCCAATCTCCCCAGGCAGCCAGCGTCCTCAGATGGGGAGTCAAGAATTGATAACAGCGAACAGTTGTTTACACTGGAGATCACTGTCGGCTACACGCTTGTCCTGACCCTTCCCATCATGCCCCAGGTGGCGTCTGTCACCGCTGAAGGAGACGTTCCTCTAATCTAATCAAACTGACGTGCAAACGAACACACACGCTGCGATCATCAGACAAAGATCGGTCCTCACAGCGGACAGATACAGAAAGGGGAGAGGGAAAGAAAACGGGATGTTTTAAACTTAAATATCCGCGCTGGGAGACGAGTCCAGAGGGGCCCACCCACGTCGACCGGAGGAAAGCGGGCGTGAGAAGGCCAAGCTGCTGAGAGCTGGCGGGTGTCAGGAACAGGACGAACCTCAGCTGTCCAGGAAAAACACACGACTCAGAGGACTCTGCAGCTCCTCCTGAAGTTAAACCTTCTGGGCACCAGTCCTTCCTGGAGGAGGAGGCTTTGGTGTTCGAACAAAGCATCAGTCTCAGGTCTCAGGGCCCAGCGCAGAATCAGGACCGCCGCATCGTTTTCTGTGGTCCTGCGACGTCCTGAAGGACGGATGATCGCTGACCGAGGAATTCACTCACGCCAGTATTTTACACTAATAACAGAAAAATTAGAGTTTAAACGTCACAATTTTACATTTAAAAAAAGGTCTTTTAGGACATGAAAAGTTGTGTGATTTTACCACATTAAATCCAAATTTTAGGTGAAAAAGTTAAGAATTTTGTAAATATTTTATGCCAAAAAAACAAAGATTTTCAATTTCAACACGAACGTTTGATTCCTCGTCCTGTCGTACTTTCGCTCTGGAAAATATACGATAGAATTTAAAACCTTCTGCTGCTCGCACCCTTTTCGTCCTCAGTCCCCTGAGAAACACGAAGGATTAACGTTCTGCATGTTCAGAGCCTCCTGATGACCTCTGACCTCTGCTCCAGGAATCAGAGCCTCGTCAGACGTGGTCTCAGTTGTATGTTCGTGGTTATTTTGATGAAACTCTCCTGAGACGCTGCTGCTCACTGGCTCGAAAAACAAGTTGACTGCTAATCCAGAGGGGACGTTCCCCTTATCTCAATTATCTCCTGCTCATTAATCACTCTGACAGAAGTTTTCCTCCCTGAATCAACTTTATTAGAAGAAGAAAACCTCCCTGACACAAAAGTTTCCTTGCACTTCCTTCACGGCCAAGAACTTTGGATCTCTGTTAGAAAGCAGCAGGTAGCAGATGCGTTTCTCTGACCTGCCATCTAAAGCAGAGGCGTCACACGCTAGTTCATCCTCTGCCACATCATCACCATGGTTACCGTGAATGGTTACTGTTAAAAGGCCGCTCATTCTATACTTCCTCAGCCACCTGTGTTGTCAGATTTCCTGCTGGTCTCAGTCAGAAAAAAATCTATACATGTGTTTTTTTTTATTTTTTTTTTAAACTAAAATCACAATTTTTTATTATATAATCGCAAATTTTAAAAAACTGACTTTTTCATGAAAATAAAAACCTTTTTCATAAAAAAGTGAATTTTTGTCATAAAATCTCAAATTTCACATAAAAATTACAACCTTTATTATAAAATTGAGACTTTTGTACTAAAATCACAAGTATCTTGTAATAAAAAAAACAACTTTGTTTTTAAAATGCATTTTTAGGCACTAAAACATTTTATCATTCAATGACAAATGTCACAAAATTATTAAAATGTTTTTTGATGGAACATGAAACATTTTGCAACATTGAACTACAAAAATTAAAAAATCTTTCTATTTTGTCCCAAAATCACACTTTTTTTTAAATTTTACAAAAATCACTGAAATCTGAAATTTCCTCAGAAATACTGAGTTGGACTCGTGGAGGACGTGAACAACGCAACATGCTGTTGTTGACAACACAAGCAGATAACTGAGCTACTTTATGTCAAAAAGTCACAATTCTGCAAATGTTGATTTATTTATTTTTTTTAAATGCTCACTTAAAGAAGTCACAATGTTACAAATTTTAGCAACAAAGTTTTGATAAATTTTGCACAATTTCCCTTTTTCATAAAAACCCCAAAATATCTTACGTACACAAAATTTACAATTTTACAAATGTTATAATTTTATGTGAAAAAAGTTACAAAAACTGATATTTCATCATTTTACAAAAGTAACAATTTTGATTTCTCAACAGAAAGTCATGATTTTACAAAAAAAAAAATTGTTTTTTTATATATTTGTGACTTTATAAGATTCATGATGTTTTTCAAAGTCAATTTACAATAAAAGTGATTTATTTTCCTTTAAATTTTTAGATTTAACGAAAATGATGAAGAAAAATTTTAAAGTCATGTATTTTTTTTCCCTGAGAAATTTGATGATTTAACGTCGTATTCTTGATTTCATACTTTGGCACCATAAAAAGAACGAAAGAACTAAAAATTTCAAGTTAAAAGACTCCAGCAGTCTCTCAGAACATCAAGAAAACATCGTCATAGACTGAAAACTGACTGGAAGCAAAGCTGATGCTGCTGAGAGGAAGCTGCTTCTGAGCAGTAAAAACACGGATCTTCAACAAGCTCAGGCTTGTGTTCGGGCCGTTCGGTGTCTGGCTGATGGGACGCAGACAAGGAAGTCTGAGTGACTGATAAAGAGACGGGAGACGTTAACTGCTGCTGAAGCTGAGACTGAGATCCACTGAATGGAGATAAAACGTGGATTCTCTGCAGTTAGCTGATTTTAGATCAGTTTGTGCTCTTCTTGCACCAGGAAAGATGCTGTAAAATTCCACAGCTGTTGAAGGCTGGAAACCGTTTTTGGGTGTTTGAGGGACATTGTGGGGTTACGTCAACTGTTAACTAGATGGTAATGAGTGTAAACTGTCGTTAGGGACCAAGGTTGAATGAATCAAAGCAGTTTTGAGTTAAACCAGAGGGAAAGTGGCTGAAATCAGATTAAAAAGCTTCTTTAAGCCTCAGAACTCAACAGCACGCCCCCCATGAGTCGCAGTTAGCATAGGGTCCCTGCAGATGAACCTCGTCATATTTACTTTGTATGTGTACACAAAGTGTGTTTAATAAAAGGACTGCAAGTACTTCCAAGGCATTAGGTTCCGTACCAATCGACTACCAATTGGTGCATATTCTACTGTCAGACCACTGCTCCCGCAGAAATGGATCAATACGTCTTAATGTCAGACCGGATCAGAATGGCGGTGCTACGGAAGCAGCGGCACAAAGAATGCGTCTGAAAGTGTTTTGGAGGTCCTGCTTTGATGTTTGCGTGAGAAAGTGAAAGGCAGCTGAGCAACTTTGTCCCATTTGGAGGCTTGTAGCGAGAAAATATCTGAGTCTGTAGCTTGAGACAGCGGCATCGTGTGAAAGAGGACAGATTTTTGCAGATAAATCGTAGACTTTCCCAGAAACCATACAAGTGAAGTCGTAGCGCATGTGAGCCAACCTTTTATGGCGTTTGAACCGTGTTTCTATGTTAAACACTGTGGCTGACTAACAATAAACACAATTTTCAAGACAACATCAAGTTTCCAATTAAAGGCTGAATAATGCTTCCGCGCCAAAGCTACGGCGAATTTCCTGCCGCTACTTCTTCGTTGTTTTAAAGTTGGGCAGGACGATGGCTATAACCCTGAAATGTGTTCTTCCAAGTCAAACTTGCCAAGTCTGAACTAAAATAACTGATGCTCAACATTTATAGGCTCCAAATCAAGTAAAATATACGTCATTTGCTCTGTTGCTACATCCAGGAAGTACATAAAAGGAAGCTCAGCACTGCGAGCTACAGTGCTGCAGAAAAGAAAAAAAAAAACACTCTGCCACCTAGCGGTTGGTGGTGGAATTACAGACACGATTACACAGAGGTATAAATGCCAGATTGCGTAGGAAGTGTACACGTGTAGCTGCATAAATCAGGCTCAACTCCTTTTGATATCGGGATATTTTCAAAATTCTTCAGCTCAACACAAAACCAACAAACCAGCTTTTAAGTGTTGAATTTTTTTAATGGTTTAAAAGAAATACCCTGAACTGGATATTGAAATGTACAGTAATCTGGATGAAAAGGGTTCAAGAACAGTTCTTACACAACTATTCTAAACACGTTGGTCATCTTTAGGCACTTGGAACCAGTCTTTGATACACAAAAGTATTTCTTTGGTCCCTCCCCCCCCACAAGAAGATCACCTGAAACCACAGACAGAACAAAAAAAAGCTTTCAATACCAAGTATTTACATTTGAATTAAGACCAACTACAAGTCTCCACTAGAAAAAAAGAATCAGAACTGTCAAGTTCCTCCATCACATATAACCCATACATGTCTCCGTATTTTATGAAATATCAAGGAACAACAATGATAATTGGCTGGAGTTAAGTTTTTTTTCCCGCTTTTTTTCTTTTCTCTCTTTTTTTTTCTTTTTTTTTTACAGCAGTATAAACAATATAACTTAGTGGAACAGTTTAGATATACAGTAAGATTTGGCAAAACAGAAAATGAAGATTAAACCCTCTTCCTTTTTTTCTCCATACTGAACATCAAAAAAAAAAAAACAAAGTTGCTGAGTTGCTGCAGAGGAACTGAGAACTATAACCAGCGATGACCTTAAAGATCCAGGACGTAGGACCAAGGTCCACCAGACCACCGTCATTCCACACATCGACTCTGTTCTTCTGTCAACCAAAGACCAACGAATGTGGGAACAATCATGAAGAATTTGGAACTTAGTTTTTGGACATCGGTAGTTTGTCGTAGTTGAAGCTGGAGGAGGCGCCCAACGCTTCGGTTTGTTTCTGGTTATGACGACACAAACTGCTGCTGAAATACCCAGAACGAGGGCTAGCCCCCAGTTTGGCGTCTCTCCCTTTAAAAGACTCTCTTTTTGGATAAAACTCTAACTGGAGTTGTGAGCCATCCACTGAGACCACCAGTGACGTACTGGTATTTTTCACTGTTGTCAAAGCAGCACAAAAGGACTTCTCACGGTCAAATATTAGTTTCTCTTAGTTGTCTAGCTGTTGAGGTCTTCTGTCCCTGCTAATCGGCAAAAACTAGCTGAAGTGCTAAACGTTTACGGTGCTTTGTCAACGATGCTGAAACTAACAGTGGACCTCCTGGTGGAGCAACAATCTTCTTGTAACCTACAGGAGACCCACTGAGCCAGAAATGACAGGAGCTCCTCTGTGCTGCTTTAACTCTACGTTTCTCTTTTTTGTTGTGTTGCAGCAGGTATCCTGGACTGATGTCTTTTTTCTGTTTTCCAGTCGTCTCACTCCAAAGTTCAGTTTTGTTTTTCCTCCCACTGTCGCCTCATGCATGTTCAGCACAGGAGACTGGAGCGGAGACTGGTTTATTGACTGAATAAACTGGAGTATAACACATCTAAGTAAAATGTAGCAGAGTTGGAATTGGACTGTAACTGCAACACATTAAATTTGTTCAATTTCTGTTTAAAGCGCCTTGAAATGACTTTTGTTGTGAACTGGCGCCGCATAAATAAACTGAACCCAATTGAAAACTCTTACATTTGAAAGAGGAGCAGGTGCTGTATGTGTGTTCGGACCAAATCAGTAATAAATCAGAACACAACAACCGTTAATCAATGCAAACATTTAAAATCAATCATTCCATTCATCCGATCGACACGAGTCAGTCTGGTGGAAACGGGCCTGACCCACGAGGCCGGCGGTGTTGCAGGGATGCGCCACTGGCAGGCCCAGGATCGTCTCCAGAATCAGAATGAAATCGGTACGTTTACATAAAAGCGAACCACACATCTGTGATGTCACCGCTCAGCTGCAGGACAGCCACGTCTGATAGGAGTTACTGCAGGTGGACATGGGCGACTGAACCTGCGCCACGTAGTAGTTGCTGAAGTTGACGTCTCTGACGTAGGGCGCCGGCTGGTAGTAGCAGGTGATGTTGGACAGAGCGGGTATAGCGTTCTGCTCGGCCATCACGCGCAGCGCCAGGGCGGATATGAGCGCCAGCGTCTGGCGGCGCTCGTGGCCCATTAGACACACAGTGCTTTCGTCCACCACGCGCCGCAGCGTCAGCAGGTACTCGTAGCGCTTGTGCTCCATCCCAGCAAAGTGGTTCTGCAGGTACGCCTCCAGCTTCCTCTGCTGCTCGCCGATGTCGGGGAAGTCGATGAAGAAGCGCGAGCACATGTAGCGCTGCATCTGTTTCATCTGACTCTCGGAGGACGGACGGAAGCCGCGCACCAGCAGGTGGCAGTACTTCAGCAGCCCGCCGCCCCGGATCTCTTCTGGGCTGCGGGTGGCGATAGTTTTGGAGCGAAGGTGCTCCAGAGCCCCTTCGAAGTCCCCGAACATGCTCTCCCCCTGCACCGTCGGGTGGAAGGCTTCGGACATGGCCGTCTCCGAGCAGCGGTCGAAGAGCAGCAACGAGTCCAGCATGATCTGGAAGGAGTCGACGCTGAACTCGAACTGCCTCCTCATGGAGTCCACGAACTTCAGCTCCACGTTCTTGCCAGTGTTGTTCGACAGCGAGATGAGGCTCCAGCGGTCGGTGTCGTTGCAGACTTTCACCAGTTTCTGCACGTAGGCCTCCTTCAGGGCGAGCGCCGTGATGCGCTCCCTGCACACCCCCTCGGGCAGGAAGTCCACCAGGCAGTCCAGCACCACGTCTTTCACCAGGCGAAAGGTTTTATCGTCACTGAGACTCAGGCCAAAGATCAGGTCCAGGTCTTTGTAGCCGAGGCCGTTGTCCTCCTGGAGCACATGGCTGGCCGCGGAGCCGTTGAGTCTGACATCACGTACCGCCACGCCGTGCTCCTCCAGCCGAGCCCTGACCACCTAAAAGATGTAGAGACAGAGAAAACTGAGTTAAGAGGATCAAAGACGAGATAAGACGGCACAAGTTTATACATGTGGTAGAAGAAGGAAAAGGTGCTTAAAACAGCTCTCCTGGATGGTAATATCAGTGGTTTACTGGATAAATCTGCCTTCAGATAAGAGCAGCAGCCTTTCAGCACGCTGAAGTGGAGCTGGAACTCCTCACTCTACATATTTGGTATCATTAGCAACGATCTGCTGCCCGAGGGCGGCGGTGCCCTGCATACCACGAAGACGATCCCTGACAAGACAAACACCTTGATTTGGCAGGCTTCTACCATCACGCACGACCTCAGAAGAACACACAGGTTCAGCTCTGAACTTTTAAACTTGCTGCCTGTGACTGCATGATCTCAGAGGTCTATCTGGCTGCTCTGACGCTTGGGGGGAGAAAAAAAACAAAAACGCTGGGCGGATGAGATGTTCGCACTTCCCCTCTCTCGAAGCGCTCCGGTTTCACATGGAGCAGAAAAACAGCTAACAAGGCCAATTCTGAAGGGGTTCAAAACACAGCTGTGGATGTCCAATCAGACCCCAGAGAAAAGCCGGGACCACCGGGACCACCGCCCCCACCACGTTACTGGTTCCATGAAAGCGGCCGTGACGTACCAGACCCGTTTCAAGAGGAAGAGGTTTCATAAACTGAACGTGTCGCCCAGCAGGATGCATACCAGGAGCCGTCAAACTCTTTCATCCTGGTCCACATCATCACCATGGTTACCCTTAAAGGGACAGTTATCTTTTACCTTCTCAACCAGCTGTGTTGGCAGATTTCCTGGAAGCTCCTGGACTTCAGGAAGTGAGGTTTTCGTCATATAATCACACATTTCACAAAATGAAGCTTTTGTACTTCTTTTCATTTCAGCTGCTCCTTCAGAGGTCCCCACATCGAATCATTCGTCTCCATTTAACCCTGTCCTCCACATCCTCTTCTCACACCAGTTAACGTCATGTCCTCATCCATAAATCTGCTCTTTGGACTGCCTCTCCAGAACATCTAACCTGTCCCTCTGATGTCCTCATTCCTGGTCCTGTCCATCCTCGTCAGTCCCTGAGAACCTCAACACTTCACGATCACCTACCTCCAACTCTGCCTCCAGTCTTCTCCTCAGTCTCTAAACCACAATTTAGGCTTTTGTACTAAATTGACAAATACATTTTAAAAAAAAAAAGGCAAATTTTGTTGTGAAATTACTGAGACTTATTTTTTTCCCCAACAACCATGACTTTTTATTATCATAAATGCCATAAAAATGTGACTTATTTTATTAAATTAAAATTCCATTTTTTTATTGTAAAATATCGAGTTTTTGCAAAATTTTGATATAAAATTACAACAATAATAAAAGAAGTTTTGATAAAAGTGAAACTCGTTGGGGGAACTTGGAGGATGTTTATTACGTCCAGAGTTAAAATGACCTCAGTTTGTTCTCGCCACCAGCCCAGTGGAAGGATGGTTCAGAAGCTTGTCAGCCGAAAATAGTGACTTATTCACAAAAGTTTAAACTTTCCATCGATAATAGACCCATTGTTCGCTTAACTCTCCATTTTCCTCTAATAAATCAGCATTTCTAATGAAGCCATCACTGAAAGCAGGTGACAGATTGACTTTGAGGTGCAGGAACCTTCGCATTCAGCACCGAGACGCCGCCAGCGGTTCGTACCGTTGCACGTACCGACATGCGCCGTCTGGTGTCGAAAACAAAAATACAAAGACAACAATGGATCCATCCCTGTCGGAGGGCCGGTATTTAGGTCCAGTGGGTGGGGCCTAAATGAAGAGGCGGGACTCCACCATATGAAGGACATGAACACAATAACTTTCACTTTATTCAAATTAAAGAAAACAGAAAAGTAACAGCTGTTGCTGTGTTTCCGGTTCTGAACCAAAGTGAGTCAGTATGAAAAACTTCAACGGTCCACAACACGTAGAACTTTTCTTTGTGACGTTTACGTTAAAAGCAGCCTGGTTGTCTTGTGGACCATTTGCAGCTCATGACAGAAAGCGCAGTTTTAAATAATTCACACTTGTTTTATACGACTAATTTGTGCCACGTATATTTATTCTGCTTCCTGGAAACACTAACTGGGTAAAAGCGTCATGGATCTCATCGTGTATTGGTGTTAAATCCAGAGACAGTTCTGAGTGGAAACTGCGTTTACCGATCTGGCGAGCGGCGCCTGCAGATGTGAGATGCTGTTCTGACCGAACTGCAGATGTTTGACGGGGCTTTTAGGGAGACCAGTGAACAGTGTTACACTCGTCCCGCTCAGACATCAGTCCTTTCGTCCTTCACGATTGTCTTAATGTGGCAGTCTGAGTCCAGGACCACCCCCAGATTTCTGCTTGGCTCTTGGTTTTTGACTTCACTGCTTGAAGCTCAGTGTCGACTTTTAATCTTTTTTGCCTCCAAACGCGATTAATTATGTTTTGTCTTCATTTAACTGCAGACGATTCTGACACATCAAGACTCTAATTGAATCAATGTATTTGATAATTGTTTGAGTCAGACTGTCGTCTCCTGGTGTGTAGTTAGTTGTGTAGTTGTGTATCATCTGCATAGTTGTTCATTTTCATGGTTTGAGCAGTTGAAGCGTATCGATGCTGAACAACGAAAGCCCCAGAATGGAGCCTTGGTGAACTCCATCTTATTTTTGTTAGCTTATCTAAAAGACAGGGGCTAGGTAAGACTTAAACCAAAGACGGTGCTCGGCGTAAATGAGTCCACCTGCTTTGAAAAGTAACATTTTAAACGACATCTCAGTGAAAACAATTTCCAAAATGTTGACAAAGTTTAACATCTGTTTAATTAGGGTGGTGTTAAAATGAGTACAGCCCACATCCAAAAACTACTACATCTAGTACTTTCCATGTCCTCCATGATCTTTAATGGCACCAAGTCTTCTAGACATGGAATGAAGACGTTGGAGACCTTCTGCAGCATCAATGTTCAACAAGGACCTCTTCTGGTGACTGGATGCTAGATGGAGAGTGATGCTCCACTCGTCTCTCCAGAGGTCCCCACAGGTGCTGGACTGGGTTCAGATCAGGAGACGTACTTGGCCCCTGAACCACTTTCACCCTGTTCTTCTTCAGAAGTCCATCAGTGGCGTCAGATGTGTGTTTGGGATCATCGTCATGCATCTTCTCTTTCAGTACAGATCAATAAATCTGTGATGTCATCAATAAAATGCAGCTCCCTGAGACCATCAGCACTCATGCAGCCCCACATGAGGACACTGCCACCACCATGCTTCACTGTAGGCACCATGCATTTTCATGTTCCTCACCTTTGGCACCAGACAGTTTTGAAGCCATCAGTTCCAGAAACATTTATCTTGGTCTCATCAGTCCAGAGCAGAGTCCCAGTAGTCTTCATC
>JBAMYA010003370.1:0-18252 GCA_037176975.1 Arrhamphus sclerolepis | reverse complement strand
CATCTTCTTTTATTTATCCAAAGTTTCAGTTTAGCATGACAACAACAACAACAAAAAAAGACATGACTTCCATAAATTAAGAGTATTAGGGGCCACCTTAGGGAAAGTAAATTTTTAAATGACAGGAATAAAATTGTAATTTGATTAAAATATGCCTGTATGTCTCATTCACATTTCATTTGTCAATCTTTACCAAACCAAGTGTATTTGAGACTGTGTAGAATAATAAACCAAAACTATGAGTACGAACTGCTGCTACGAGTGAGAATAATGACTGAAAATCAGAATACAGTATTTCACTCTGGGGAGGTACCTTAACCTTAGAAATCTCATTTTCACATCAACTACACTGCTTTGCTGCTTGTTACAACAAGCCCCACGTGGATGTTGGCAGTAATTAGTCTGGTCTTAAAGCAGAGTAAAAGGATTCGGTTTTAATAAGAAAAGAATATGCAAAATCCCAGACACGCCACCATCAAGCTGAAGAAGCCTCACTCCATCTTTATTATTCGACGAGCGTCCAACATGAGATGGTTATCAGAGAGCACGAATTCATGACATCACTGTCTAATCCATCTTCATCCCATCTTATTCCTGTCAGGTCAGCAGCATGCAGAGAAGTGGGGTGACCTCCAAATCTAAATAAAGCCACAGAACCTTTAGCAAGTCTTTACATAGAAGGCTGTGTCCATCCACGTCACCACGGCTTTGCATGTCGCTTGTTTTGTGTGAACAACTGACTCACGTCTGAGTTATTTCTCCTTGATCTCTTGATCATCTCATGGACAAATGGTGAAACTTTAAGGAGGAACAGATCAGCCATCAGAAGCTCTGCAAGACTAAAGGGGACTAATTTTATTAGGCCTTTGGGCTTGATTGTATTTTTCTTCTCTTATCTTCCGAAAAAAAAAACACATTTTCATGGAGCGCTCTTTTGCTTCTGTCACTGCATGTGTGCACGCGTGTTGTGAGAATGGATTACAAAAGTCCTGACGCTGAGAAATGCTGAGACTCAGATGTGAAAGCGCACTGAGCACAAAAGGAAAACCCCAGAAAATCGCTGGAATTTCACTCAGGGTCTTTACACTGTATTCTATCAGGGGCATTAAAACCTACAAACCCAGAAAGATTAATAGTCTTAAATAAGCTTATGAACATGGATAAGAAAAGCCAAAGACATCCTTTGCCGCTGCGCTGCTTAGGCCTTTTATTGTGTCGAAGCGTGAGGAGGGAGGAAGCGGGTTAAGAGGGTTGAAAGAAGCGCTGAGCAATTAAATACAAAACTATTATTTCTTAGGGAAGAGATTTGTGTCTTGTTCCTCATTAATAGAAATGCAGTTAAAGTAAAGCATTAGTGCACCTTAATATTAGTCAAATTATGAATAATGATGTGTAAATATGACCAGCTGTGATGCAGACGTGTTTTTGTTTTGGTAACTCAGTCGTCCACATTTCTGAGACTGAACTTTCAGAGTTCAGGGACTGGGAGAGCTGGACAGCACCCGATATCACCTTCACCCCCATTTACAGTCTAAACCTGCTCCAGTGTGTCTTAGTTTGAAAATAATCGAGTGCATTTTGTTTAATAAGTGTGGGGGTTGAGGCTTATTCAAATATTTTGAAATATTTAATGACCCTGGCTTTGCACAGATATTTGCAACAAAGCTGTCAGAGGTTCCTTTAGGACAGAGCAAATCTTAATAAGCACAAGATGATCGCTGGCTAACATTATAATATCTCCAAATATCATGGTTCCATGAACATTGGTTTGCCAGCTGCAAGTCAGAGAGCCACATCCAGCTCTATGACGCAGTGTTACGTAACTCAGAGTCACTAAGCTCAGGCTCAGCCAGGTGAGGATACACTGACTGGCAGGCGTGTGTGTGTGTGTATTTAACTCAGCACAGTTTCATTCAACTTTCAGCTCCAGTATAAGAGAGTACTATGTGGCGAACAGCAGAGGAGGTTGGAGGTTTCTTGGCACTGGGGGGTAGCTGGATGTGTCCAGTGATGCAGTTATGTGACATGCTGACGCCAGCAGAGATTTCTTCCAAAGCTGCTACATTAAATGGCTTGTTGTGATTTCAGACAGCTCTCATTGGCAGTGCTCCTCCAAAAGCTCCTTTCAGGGCTATTCCTACAACAGTCTGCAGTCAACGGCATGACGAAAAACAACTCATAATCTGACCAGAGCTTAAGAGTGTGTTTTGTTTTGTTTTTTGCTGACAAACAGTTTAGTGCAGTTTCTCTTAAATAGCCCAGAGATACTGAAGCTATTTTATCTGCACGTATTTTAGTTTTATCGACTGTCTCAGTGTATTTAGATCAACTAAATGAGACATGTCATGCACTTAACAACAAAAAAAAAAAAAAAGAAAGAAAGAAAAAGAAAATGTTTCCTGAGATCAATGTCATGTGTTTTGGTCAAAATACCAGTGATACAGGACAAAACCTCCTTTCCAAACCCTGCCTATTATCGTGAGTGCAGTTAGTTCGAGTTCTCCCACATCTTGTTAAGGCTGCACCTCTTTTGAAACCGGTGTTAGTTTTAGTGGAGTGTTATATCATTGTTTATGAATGAAGAGGACAGAACCAGGCTCTACTGAAGCAAGGAAGTAGAGGCTACCCGAGCACTGCTGGTTCGCAGGTTCCACCAGTTACGTCATGATCACCACTCGTGCAGCTGTCAGTGCTGATCTTTTCCTTATCAAAATGGCAGCAACGACTGGAATTTCTCATGATCTTCTCCATGCAGAGATCTTTCAGCCACTGAAGCTCCTCTGCTTTGGAGCTACGTAATGTACGCTCCACAGCGTTGCACTGGTACACCATGGTTGTTCAACGGTAGAAAATGATGCAAAATGATCTGAATCGCTTGTTTTGTCTTGTTGCTTTCTTTAAAGTCATCATGTCTGCAATGACTGGTGCTGCCAACTGGTGGATAAAACTAGCAGGTACACAGTCTCCACAATGACTACGAACTGTATGATCTGAGCTCCGTATTAAGGGCGTAGAAGTCGAGTTATCTGATACTGGACAGCAGGGGAGACGATGTCATTATAACTTGAACTAAAAAATAAAGGGAAAACGGAAGAAAAACAAAAGCTTAAAGAAGCTTTTGTTACTTTTGTAGTAATTCTTATTAATAGAAAATAACAAGAAGTTGTTTCATGTTACACTGTAAAATAAAATATCTTATTTCTTCTACGTTGACAGACGTAGAAGAAATAAGACGCCACACTGACTGACCACACATTGAGACCATGAACATATATAAATGTGTAAATGGAGACAGGATCCAGTCATGTGGCACAGATTTGGACAGAGTGCAGTCGAAACTCACTTTTCCTAAAGAGGCGGGACAAAGCTACAGAGCCAGTGGCTAGCTGTCAATCAAGCACTCATTCAGTACGCTTTCGGTTAAGGTTAGTTAAAGGCTAAATAAGTCAGACTTAAACTTGAAGATGAGTGGAACAATTAACAATTCAAACTTCTACCAGTACTTTCATTGACCAGCACACAAGTTTTGTTGGACCATTATCGGTATGTCTGCAATAATTTGTGAGAATAATGTAACACTGTGAAACAAACAACCTGTGCAATCATTTCTTTAGTGGTGGAAGCTGTATTTTACGTAATGTTTTACACTTGACAAGCATTATATACCATATAATGCTAAATAAATATCAGGTTCTTTTCTTTGATGTCACATGACCACATTGATCAGAAGGCCTCCTTGCCTCCTTGCCTTCATTAGTTGTCGGGGGGGGGCCCCAACTAATGAAGGCAAGGAGGCGGAAAGAACACAAAAGAGACTAGGAAACGGTGAAAGAGGAGAGTTGATCATGTTTAATTTCTTCATTCACTGCTGTGGACTAAGTCACATGTAGGCAGCAGGCAGGTTCAGGCAGTGTGGGTTTGAGCGTGTGGTGGTGGTGTCATTCCACAGAAGAACCAGATTAGTGATCTCAACCGAGCATCATCTATGCTTCCAGCATCAGTCTGTGGTGAGGCAGCATCACTGAGTTGGGAATGAAATTGTTTTGAAATTATTTATTCAATATTTCATTATTAATCAGAATGAGCAATTTGTCTCCATGTCATGTCATTTGAAAAGACATTTTTAAGGCGATCTGCCCAGTATGTACCTCTGCCAGAGAGCTGGGAAAGGCTCGAGCAGACCTCCACGAGCAGACCTCCACGACACTGACTGTGAAGAAGTCAGTACATATTATGGCTCATCATTTTATGTCTGTTTTTTTTTGTTTTGTTTTTTTTCTAATTTGGTAAAAGAGCTGACTGATGGAGAAGTATAGTTTATTAATTTTGCAACAAATAAATGCTTCTAATTCCAAAAGACAAAACGGTGTTTTATCTTAACGATGTATCAAATTATTTCGACGAAATATAGGAGAGAATGGACCATGTACATTTAATATTAATCAATGCTGCACATGAGGAGGAGGTCAGGAAAAGTTTAAAAAAAAAAAAAAAAAACCTGGGCTACTGGGAAGATCTCACTTTTCCCTGAGATATGCACAAACACGCAAAACACTGCTTCATTCTTACAGACATTTGCACGATCTTGCAAATATGCATGGACACAGAAGAGTCCAAACACACTGTCAAGACAAAAACGCATGCATGCAAAACAAGCCTGTGGAACAAGAATACACACACAGACCAGACATTGATTAATGAGCCTTTGTTGTTGCTGCGTAACACCACATCTGCTGCCAGGGACTTCAGCACGAGCTGAAAATAATATAGGCCTTTTGGCCCATTACGTAGCTTTATTGAAACACACACACACACACACTCCTGGCCTCATTATTCTGTTAGCAACCTTCTTTATCCCCAACCACCTCCCTTCTCTGCTCACAAACACCCACAACCCCCTTTTGTCAGACACATATGCCCATCACACTTTTTGTCTCCAACACCCCCCTCACACACGGTTTTACACGTCACCCTGAAGACCGTGGTTGCAGCTTATGTGTCTTAAATCAAACATCCTAAGATGCACAAATTTCCATTGCTCTCACAGTGACACTTTATGACCACTGATGGTAATGATTTCTGACTCTTTTTCATTAATTCAATGTATAATTTCCTCATAGAGCTTGTCTGAATGCCATGTTATAGTTATATATGTGTCAGTTGTATTCTGATAATTGTTTATTGTGCTGTTGTCTCAACTTGCTTTTGCAAAAGAGATTCTTCAAAGAGACATAGAAACACTGATGATAGCAATAATAACGGTAATCTGCAGCCACTCCGCACTGCAGAACATTAAACATGCCAAATACGCAAACACGTTTCACATCAGTTATATTCATTTACTTATTATTCTTTTTTTTTCAAGTCACTTTTGAGCACTACAAAGTTCTTTTGGTTTTCCAAAATCAAAGTAAAACATCTTCAAATAAATCCTCACCCACAGCTATAGCCATCTGTAATGACTCTGAAGACATTTAAATAACGTGATCGCAACATGTAATTTCTCTTCCAGGATAGATCAAATTATTATTGAATTTTATTGAATTGTACGATTCACCAGAGCCCCTCAGACTGATTAGAAAAGCCTTTCAGTTTTGATCTGGCATTTGTATGATCTCATAAGGAGAACTGATTACAATCTGATGTTGCTTTCAGCTATTTTTGGCCTGCTCTCAAACTTACTGATGCTAATTCAGACTTAGGACAGAAAGTTGAAAGTAAAAACCGTGTGTCCCTGCCAGATAAGCGTTCTTCTTCTCTAGTCTTCTCCCTTTGTCTCATGTGCTTCCTCTGGACCTCTTCTTGACATACGGTGTATTGACATATGGGGGTGTACATGCACAGATCTTTCCAGGTATTTGTGCAAGGAGCATGTTGCCATGCATGAAGAGGGGTGTGTGTTAACATGTGTAGCCATTTTTGTGTGTGTGTGTGTGTGTGTGTGATGGGGGAGACCTGCTTGGCATGTATATGACCTCTGTGGGGGTCAAATCACAAGACAGAAGTTGAAGCCAAATGGCAACACAAAGGCGGGGCGTGGCTCTGAGTTTTATGGAGCTTGGCGGGCGTGTGTGTGTGTGTGTGTGTGTGTGTCCTCGGGGATAAAAGATACACCCTGAGGAGAGCAGAGGTTATGTGTAGCAGCTGACGATAAGCAAAATTATTCCACAAGCAAATTAGAATTTCACTCGACCACTTGGGACCACGTCCATCTCAAACGGCCAACTCAGAATGGTCTCCAGCGTTTCCCTTCAGATATATAGTCTGTGTTACACGTTGCTGTAAGATGGACATAATTCAAACAGCCAAGCAGTCAGCATGTATCTCTATCATCTCAGAGTTTAGTTCTCAGCCTGGTTTGGCGCGTATTTTACTCATCGTGCCATATTATCAGGCTGCAGTCAAGTCACTCTTTCATAACACAAACTGCATCTGAACTGTGTGTTTGTGTGTTTCCAGTTGCATACTGGATGCCGATACATTGGGGCGCCACCTGCATACTGCTGCTGTGTAGCAGTAACTTGCACGCAACCGCACGGGGTGTTAGGGTTACAGACAGCCTAGTGCACAATCAGCTTATATTTTGAGTCAACTGCATTGTTTTGACATCATAGTCTAAATTCTAAACAACTGTTCTGTCATAATGTTCATTTCAAATGATCATACACTATTATCATTCTCAAACTCTGGTCTGAGATTTTACCGGGACAGAGATGAATTAATAGTTTGCCATTGAGAAGATTCAAGGTGGTGACATCATGGGCTGGGCATATTTCAGGTGATATAAAAAGTGTAAAAGTCCAAGTCAAGCTGTAAGTCTAAAGTCCCTAAATTAATGTCTTGAGTCTGATTTAAATCCATACATCTGCCTCTCTGAAATGCTCCTCTTATACCCAGTCATGTAAGTGACCTGTTTCAAATTAACCTAATTAGCTGTGAAACGCTACATTTGTTTTTGATTCGCACCAATTACTTTTCCAGCTCTGTTTCATTTTTTTTTTCCAGATATGCTGCTGACATCAAAGTCAAAATGAGCTAATATTTCATTTTTCTATCATTTTTTTGGATTTGGCGTATGTTAAAATAGGTAAAACACAAGTGCAGTTTTATAAAATTAGTAACAACCTCAATTCCATTTAGGGGCACAGATTTAGGTATTGTGTGTGCTGGCGAATTGGAACTCATAATTGGATTAAGTCTTCATTAATTTCATTAGCTAAAGCGTTGCTTTGTTGTCTGACAAGTGGTATACATGCACACACACACACACACACACACACAGAAACACATAACCAACTAACTATAAATAATCAAAGATTATGGAACAAGTAGGAGATGTGGATTGTGAATATGATGACATGGGCTATAAAGGCTCTGTTTTTGTAGGGAAGTAATTAAGGAAAACAATTTGAGGTTTTGTGTGAAGCCGAAATATTTTATGATGTTGACAAATGTTGCTGTCGCACATTGTTGTTAGATCGGGCTGGGTTCATAACAGCATTCGGATTGCACATATTTCCAAGTTTGTGACAAACAAAGAGACCTCAAGAGCAAACGCCGAGTCCACAGCTTGCTTGCATATCCCAAAAAATTCACAGCCTCGGGGCAAAACAGCCTCTGGCAACCACCAACACTGCAACGGCTGTAAAAACGTGAGAATCTCTACTGAGCATGTTCACATGCTTTGTTTGAAGAGGATCTCGCAAGCTCTAATCACAGACGGAGTACTGCCGAAGTGTACAGTAAATCCTAACTCTGACGGTGCGTTGACTTGATTCAGACGAGGGCCTTTCACCCAAAATGTACTTCCAATTAAAATCTACCTCTAAGTCGAGCGGGTTCACTCACACGCTAGGAAAAATGAGCAACAGAGTCTAAGGGAATAGATTCATCAAAGATTAAAAAGAAATAAAAATTTGTCCTTTGTTAGACCCTGTATGGAGGTAGACATACACCTCGGGCCATACAGCGAGAGGAGTGGGGCAACGGCTGCCAGCCAAGACAATAATATACCACGTTAGCAAAAGGAGCTTAATCAGTTAGCGGCTGGATTGGTTACCTGTCCTGAGAAAGTGATTCCCACCACCAGGCTCATGCGTCTGGTGCCTACACACACAGACATATATATATACCTCAGTGTATCCCTGACTCAGAAGCCTTTGTTGCTTTGGCAACAGCTGAAGGCAAACTTTGAAGCAGCGCAACCCTGCCGGTTACATTAGCGAGTGATGAAAATGTTTGATTTCATCTTATCAAAGTGCGATAAACATGGGTTAAACATCGCACTGGGACCACCGTTGCCTCCCCAGCACCGTCGCTGCTGGTCTTTCTCATGCCATTAGCGCACACAGGGAAAAGATCACCAGTATACTGCGCTCATAGACGTTTTTACTGTTAACATTTAACAAGTACAATGGGGCTGTCCCAGATAATTAAACCAGAAGGAAATTTTAACAACCCTCTCTGTGCACCCCTCCTCCTCTTTGTGTTTCTCTTCCAGTCTCGTTTCACTCCCACTCTTACAGCTTGTCAGCAATCAGCCTGGCCACAGATGAAAACAGCAATCCAAAAAAAAGGGAGAGAGGAGGGGAGTGAGACACACATGCCAACAGTTGGGTCACAAAGCACTGATGCAAATAACGTTTTTCATCTACTACCTGCCATCTGTGCCGCTTTTTTTCCTGTCTTTTTTTTTTTTTTTTTTTTTGTAAGTGCAGTGATTCAGCTGCTGGTGCTGGTGAGCTGCATCCTGCAGCAGACATCCTTGGGCTAATTTATAGTTTTGATTTTGTATCTTTATCATCCACTTATTGGCCACATTAATATAACCACAGTCACACACTCATACAAGAAGACTCTGCAATGTGGGTTCAGAGGTGAAGGATAGTCGCGCTCCAGTAATAATGGGCTCACCTCTGCAGCAATCACTCACTTTTCAGATAAAGGCAAACCGTGTTTGGAGTTTATCGAGAGCAGTACGTAGGAGTGTCACATTTAGAATTCATATCTTCGACTTGGATCTAACATGTGTCAAATGCGATGAGATAGACCCTGTTACCCCAGCACATGCACACACTTTCAACATTTACCATATGGCACTTAAGGACACACCACATTCATAGCAAAGGGCATTGTCCAGAAAGGAGAGACACAGGATGGGTGACGCGAATGGGAGTGGTGTTTCCATGGTGACCAGGCGACAGAAGCAAAAAGGGGGGTCCGCCTCCTGACCCTCATTGAGAAGGTGAATGACTGCCACTAAGCCGAGGCAAAACAGGCAGCAGACACAATACTTCATAGAGGAGCAGGGGCCATCAGAAGCCATGTAAGCGGACCGTAAGCTGCAGCAGTCAGACCGAGGCCCTTTGCATTAGCATCAGAAAGACATTATGCTAATAGCATCAAAGGCAGCAGCCCCCGCCTTTCTATTTCCTGCACCAACCCAAGGGCACGGGAGGATTTTACATTTCAACTCCCTCTACAGTTCTGAACTCACAAAGACTATTTAAAAAAAAAGAAAGGAAAAAATGCTGTACGCTACACAAATGATGCAGCACAGCGAAGCCTTGAAATGTCACATGGTCCAAAGGAACTAAGAGGAAAGGCATCCAGGAGAAGACAGACCCGAAGTAACACCTGAAGCAGAAAACAGAGTTCAAAATTCCACATCATTTATGAAAATTCCACCACAAGTTTAACTGCTCAGTGGTTTGTCTGTTTCATATAAAGAGCTTGAAGTTGTTGTTTTTTTTTTATTTCCAAAAATGTAATTATGTTTTAGAATTAGGTTTATTTAGGAGTCTGTAATGATCATTTTTCCATTCAAGGCAAAACTTCTGAATTTTCCCTGTCTTGCTGTGCATGTCCACACTGCTACATTTCCATGTGGAAACTTTTGGAAACTTGTTTTGGATGTGTGCAATTTAGTGGATTTTTTTTCCTCCTTTTCGTAGCTCCAGTCAAATATTGCAATTTACTACATAAGAATTTTCTTCAGTGTAATGGGTCTGGTACCCCTCCCGTTCACAGCCAATGGGGTTTGTGCATTTACTCAAACAGGAACGCCCTATGGACCCACTAAGCAAAAAAACTAAGGTGACTAGAGAATTGATAATAACACCGCAGATCTTTAAGATTTTAATGCAAAGCTGCCTACAGTTAGCCTGATAGATTAAAGCCACGCCTGGACAGACGTGGGGCCTGAAAACGAACCACAGGGTCTCTTCATCCAGGGCAAGGCACCAGCTTGTTCTTATCAAGCTGCCTCTTCAGTTAGCACCACAACCAATCAGAGCAATGAACAAGATGACATATTCAGAGCAACTTTGACACTGTCTCCTCTAAACTACCAAACCCAGAGGAACCTGGCTAAGAAAAAGAATGAGGGCTGGTCAGGTTATATGTCCAAATGTCCAACAAAAAAGGTATTTGGTCATAAGAGTTTGTCACTGCCATTTCTGTGTGTGAGTGTATATGTGGAATTGGGAGTAGGCTTATGGCCTTCCTGTCTGAAGTCAGCATACTGGTCACAGGAACAAATCTGTCTGGTCCAAGCAAACAACCTCCTGCTTCCTGGTGTACATAGTGAATAGTCATGGGGCAATATTAGACAATATTCAGGTGTGTTATTATCACTGAAATTACGTTGTAATAAAATAATAATAATTAATGAAGTGGGTTGGAAGTTATTGCTTCAGTTTGGTAGAGCCGCTATTAAAGCAAATCAAATAAAAGTGTTTGATTTGAGCAGCTTTGAAAAACTGTTTAAAGGCAGGGTAAGGGATTTCTGGACATCACAACCCTCCCCCCCTCCCCCTCTTCATGTGTCCAAGCCATTGCTTGGAAGAAACAATTGTTTTGTTACAACTACCTGTGAAATAACATGCTAGATAGAAGTCAAGGTTAAGGTTGGGCAGTGATTAAAGCGTACGTAATGATGTGCTCGGATTTCAAGACCCATCCCAGACATTTGAGGGAGACTTCCAAGGTTTCATTGTCTGTCATGAGAATTGAGGTTTCGCCTCTTTCTGAAACAAACCTCTAATAGAACCTTTGACTGTGAAGCTAATGGAGCAGTGGGTAACACTAGGAACTGATCAGATACATTAATTTTTGCTTCTACGAAAGCAGAACTGAAACGTGGACCCCAACCAACAAATCAAAAGTAACAGCTGGAGGCAAAGTCATATTTCTGCTCGGGTTGTTTGTCTTGTGATGATCCCTAATTCCATATAATTCATAAATGCCTTACTTTGACCCATTTTCACGTTTTCAGGGAATTTTATGAACTATTTAAAGCCTGTAAAACACCAATGACCTGATACTCACAACATGAAACCCTGTCGAACAAAGTCAGCAGCAGAGAGGATTCATGCAAATTGGTGAGTTCCTTATTTACACCATCAAAGTGAAAAAGAAGAGAGAAAAAAAGAGACATGTCAAAGGGTCTGACAAATACAGTATCTACTTCATCAAGCGAGTTATATGAACTCCTCCATTAATGTGCCCATGAAGCCGGGGAGAATGAAAAGTAATCATGAGGGGATGGAGATCCTCCTCCGCCTGAGTCGTTTCAGTCAACACTCACATCTTCACTGCTGCTCTGTACTGTTATAGAAAAAGGAGAAGGTGTCAATCACTGACTGGGAGAACAGGCAGTGGCAGATAAGGGTGAGGCCTGGGTGCAAGAGAGAGGAAGAGAAAAGAAAGACTCCTTGAATGAGTCATCCAGCGCACCTCCATACTTCATGCAGAGACATCATTACAGTTTAATACTCACTGCCGCCTCCTTTTCCACTTTTTCTGGTTAGTCAAGCATCACGACACTCACACACACACTGTGTCACTCTGGGAAAGAAATGTCACGATACACACACATAGATACATAAAAGCAAACTAGATAAAAACATGTTTTAATTTAATTTGTTGCTGCTCTGAATTGGCTTGTTATTGGTGGAGATGGTGCCCTTGACTGCTGCGTGTTTGACTCGCTGCAGTGAGAACGTTACTCATCCACACAAAGAGGAGCTGGTCAAAGAATAAAATAAGGTAGAAACGAAAGCGGCTGTGTTTGTGAAATAGATTGCTGACGTAAGGTCAAGGATGCTCGACGTCGTTTGGGTGAAAAGGTAGACCGTCTGCATCATTGCTACAGGATCAAATTATTGACAAAAGGAGTTGATACTTCTGAGATGGAAGCATTTATGCAGGAAGTGCATTTAGCTCTTAGAGCCACATATGGGCTGCCTTCAAGATCACATCATTGCCATAAAAGTCCATAATTTCTTTAAACAAGACGATACAAATCACATTACACACACACTATACATAGACATGGCTACATGGGGAAAAAAAAAAGAGATCCAAGTACTGGACTGGATTGTCTGCAGTTCTTCATAGAAAAATCCCCAAAAATGTATATTTATGTTTATGTAGCATCTGAAATACATTACTTCTGTACAGTTATTGCCATTTTTTATTTATACCTTTTGATTGGCATGAGATTAATTGCCTGATAACATCACTAACAAATATTTTTGAGACTTAAACAGTGTGCATTTTCAGTCACAAAATAACCACTGAAATGCTGCTTGATATCCTCACAGTGAGCATGTCATTATCCTCATTATGCCGGCAGAGCAAACACCAGAAGAAGCAGGGGAATCATGTTCGTGTGTAATGGCTGAATTAGCATATCTCCTTTATATTAAATGAACTGGAACATTTTTTTTTGGCGCAAGCAACATTTTAAATGGTTGAAAAATCAGAAGAGAGAGAGAATTCTTGAATTATAGCCAAGGCTCTGTTGTTGCCAGAGAAAGTGGAGGTTGAACCCTCTCAGCATCAAGGTCATCTAAGGACACAAGTGTTTGGAAACGATCAGAGCAGAGTGCATTGCTTTACACCACAGATCTCAAACCAGTGACTGGCCTCACTTCTCTCCTATTGTCTCAGACGGTCAGAGGGGGCGTGACAATGTGGTTTAGCCCCAGCAGGGGGAAGGTCCACCAGGCTGCGGTCTCGTCTGTCTGCAGAGCATCTGTTCCTGTTTCAGTGTGGCAGACTTTTCCAAGGCAGGCTTTAGTTTCGATATGAGATGCACTTGAGCTGACACATAAGCTGCGTGATCCCAAAGACGTCAGAGATACGTAATCAGGTCTGTGCAGGTCTCACTGACACATTTACTCATGTTTCAATCATGCATGAGGAGGAAAATGCAACAATTGGAAAATTATTTCATCTCAGTAGTTGATTGAGACTTTAAGAAGTGGAGAACATCAAATGCATCAACAGAAGTTATTTTAAAAGAGAAAAAAGGGGGATATGGGCAACTTTAACATGATGGATCATGTTTTCTTTTTACAAGTTGTACACCAAAATTAAGTTTTTCTTTATTAGGGGCTGATTTCAGACCTGATCTGCAGTGGATGGACAGGTGGGTTTGATGTTGTAACGTATAGATAATATAATTATCTGATTCTCATCACTCTACTTTTCTCAAGTCTCAATTTTATGATAAAGGTTGCCCTTTTTGGAAAATTTGAGTTTTTATGACAATTATTTATTTTTTTTAAATGTGATAGTGAAATTTACCATTGAACAAAATTGACTTTTCTACTCATAAAAAAAGCCAACACTTTAGTTAGTCTCAATTTTATGACAAAAGTTGTGAATTTTGTGAAATTTTAGATGTTATGAGAAAAATTCACTTCTGAGTCCAGCAACTTGAAGGAAATCTTACAACATAGCTGTTTTTTTAGAAAATAAAGAATAACCGGCTCTTTAACGGAAACCATGGTGAAAATGTTTTAACATATACAAAACAGAATAACCTCAAAATTATTTATTTACAAACATTAAAATACAAACAAGTTACAAATAAAGACTGCTCTCATTGCTGACCAAGTGTTCAATCATCATTAGAAACCTGAGCAAAATAGAAAATGTTACAAACTGTATGTGGTACAAATGTAAGCTCTGCTTTGATAAAGATGCATGCCCCTTTTTCTTGTCTGTTGAGCTGTAAAAATGCCGCGAGTTTACGTGTCCATGTATCAACAAGAACATTAAACAAAGACTGTGACACTTTGCAAAGCAACGACCCAGAGAATAATATCAGATGTTTCTTGTTTGCATCCATCTTTGAATTTGTTTCAGTAAAAAAAAGGAAGGTGACGGCCTGCTGAGTGAGGCTGCTGAACTGAAATGAAACCCTCTCCTCCAGGATACAAATCAGCAGCAGCATGGCAATATTTAAGAGGAATAATAATCAGTCATTATTACATGCTGCTGGCAACCTGTTTGGTTGAAAGTCTATTCAGGTTTCCCCGTCAGGCGTCACAGGTTGAAGGCCTGGACGCAGGATGCAGCAGCCACTAGGAGGGGGCGTCCTCTCCATGTATGGCTTTATACTTGGCCATCTCCTCTGGAAAAACCTTGCTGAGCTCTGAGATTAAAAGGCTCTTGAATTTCTGCATTGAAGAAAACAAAAAATACAAAAGTAGAGGTTGGTTCGTTATTGATAATCACTTTTTTTCACTGCCTGTACAATATCTATAGGCTACCCAAAATAAAATGCACTTGTGTCTATTTCTATCATTATTCAATGAGGACATTTGAAAAAGAATAAAATATAAATAAATGAGCAGTGTGTCTAAAAATGCATTTATCATCAAAGAAAACTTTTAAACACGCCTACATGGATGTTTGATTAAAGATGCTGACCCTTCTGAGCTTGCAGGAATTATAAATATGCATAACTTTATGGCACGCGCATTCACAACATTTTATCAACTAAAACACCTCTGTGTGCTTTTTGTGTCTTTTGTAGGGAATCTCAGCGTCCCTGGCATTCTCTCTTACCGTCATGGTGTCGATCTTCCCTTTGACCTGCTCATTCCTCGCCAAGGCTCGCTCCAGACATTCTTTGGTGTACAACTGAGGGTTTCGGCCTTGGTCAATGTACCTTCAAACACAAGATCTCACATCAGAAGATGAAGCACAAACACAGACCTTTACAAAATCCATCTACAGTAACATTAGAATGTTGTGTAAAAGGGTAGATTAAAAACAAAAGACGATTAGCAAATCTCATGAACCATTAGCATTAGGCAGAGTATCTTTGAAGCAAAGATGGACAGAGGTTCACCACTCTGAAAAACTAAGAAACCATTGGGATGAATGGGATAAAGGTTATTTAAATTAGACTGAGGAAACACAAGGCAACAACTGGTCAAATGAATCAATATTTGAAAATCTTTTTGGAAATATTTTGCTCCAGACTAAATTTGCGAGGGAGTATTTGGCTCTTTATCAGTGCTCAGTTAAAAAGCATCTCTGATGATATGGGGGTACATTAGTCCTCATGAAATGGGGATCTTGCACATTTGGAAAGAAAACATCCATGCTGAAAGGTCTATTTGGAGAATGTCTTTTTCAGGGAAGACTATGCATCTTTTTTTGCAAGATATTTCTAAAGCGCATCCCTCCAGCATTACAGAAGCATGGCTTCTTAGAAGACTCCAGGTGCTGAACTGGCCTGCTTGCAGTCTAGACCTTACACCAACTGAAAACATCATTGTGCACCATGAAAATAAAAATACAACAAAGAAAAACTGGAACTGCTGAGCAACTTGAATCCATATTGGACAATGTCTGATCAACAGCTTACACGCATTTCTCTTTAGATCCATACATCATTACAGATGCTGAGATAATTACAAATGGCCAAGGCAAAACGCAAAAGAGATTACAATACAGTCAGAGATGAGGGAAATCGTCTAGGCCTTATAAAGTCCCATCCATGTCATGTGTTCCCTTCACAATGGCATGTCTGTTTTTTTATTTTTCATTTCTTTTTAACAATTAAGCTGTCATTCTAGTTTTGATAACAGTCAGGTATCTCATATTTCTCAACGGCTCCCTTTACTTAAGGAAGGCTATCATTTCTTTCAGGCTATCCGCTAACTTTTTCTTTTTTTAAAATGAAATTTATTGCACAAAATGGTACAAAAAATAAATAAAACTATAACAGGTAAACAATAACAAAAAGCACATGTTAAAATATTTAAATTAAACTGATGCTTGAGGGTTTAAGGGTGCTTTTTCCATAGCAGATATAGCTTTAATAACTTTAGTGCAAGCTTCAAATTCCATTTATGTTCTGATAATCTTGTTGTTGCTGACTGTATTTTATTTTAATTTTATGTTTTTCTTTTTTTCATTTTCCAAGCGGGATGTTTTTTATATTTGCTTGGAGATGCAGAAACTCTCAATAAAGGCATTATTTGTTGTACCAGCTGCATTTCTTACTGTCACCTGCATGAAATTATCTTAGTAAGCATATTGAGGCATGTTATTAAAAAAAAACACGCCAGAGTTTTTCATATCTAAAGTTGTACCTTTAAGATACTTGAATTTCTTAAAATAAAATTCCAATGATCTCAAAGGCTCCAACTTTTAGTTTGACTGTTATCACGATAATTTGTAAAGTGAATCCTATAAGCGTATTGGACCACAGTGCATTCAATCTGTCTGCAGGACAGAGTCTCATAGTTTATTAACAGTAAACGCATTGCCTTTTTTTAATGCAACGGGTGTTTAACCTCCTCATAGTTAAGGTAAAAGCTGATGCTCACATGATGAAAAATGTTTGACGTGCACACTGAGATCAACCAGCTGCTCTTTTCAGTTCCCAGATCTAAACTGAAGGGTAGAAACGATCAAGCTTTTTCTGTTGCTGTTCCCAAACTCTAAAACTGTCTGTCTTTCAATATTAGATCACCAATCATTTGAAATCATTATAAAACACACATCTTCTCACTGTTTTTTTCACCACCTTCAGCATTTTAACTGTCTATGTGTTCATATATTTATATTTTTATTGTATTTTATTTATTTTATGTTGCTGTTTTACTCTAGTATTTTTTGATAATTTATATGTAATTGTTTATTTTAGTTTTACCTGTATAGCACTTTGGTCAACTCAGACTGTATTTAAATGCGCTCTATAAATAAAAATGATTGATTGATCGATTGATTGACTGACTAATTGATTGATTTAATTTTCATGTGTGCAGCTCTCAACAACCTGAATAAATGTTAAGACGTTTTACATTTGACAAATTCTGACGTGGCTTTGACCGAAAACGGACATAACCTTCAAATAAAAACATTATTACTTATACTTACATTCTTACATTAAAAACACGCAGTCATATCTCAACAAAAGCAACATTGTGTGTGATAAAGTAGAATTATGTGAACTAATTAACAGCTAAAGGACTCACTCAAAGACCTCCAGGGGAACGTTGATCTCATGAAGCTGTTGACGGCACTTCTCGATGTCTTGAAGCCCAGATATCATGAAATTTCTGGGCAGAAAGGACCATAAAAAGTGAGATTTAACACTGTATTAACAGGCTGTTGTGTGACTGTGTGTGTTTCAGAGTGAAACAGGACTCACAATTTCTGGTTCAAGACTGCCTGGCTGCTCGGCTGGAAGTCGCTAACGATGATTCCCAGCTGCCGAATGTTCTCAATAAATTTCTCCAAATGCTCCTCCAGGTTATCAAACTTCTCGGCCATTTCGACTGGTTGTTGTTAAGCTAATAAATATCAACAGAAACGACGGCGTTTGAGAGTTATTTTTTGCCAAATTCTGGCTGTTTACTGTTAGCCGCCGACGCCACAGAACTACAGTACCGACCCACTTTACGGCCAACTGCTTTCGCTAGCCTGTGACACACAGCCGTACTCCGCATCAAACTGTCGTGCCGCCAGCGAGAAAATCATGTTGAATTGGCCGACATTTAAATAAAGTTTATTTTAAAAAAAAGTAATAGCGGTCAACGTATTCAACTATTAACCTCCACTACTCATGTGAAAAAAAATTACATACACACGTACCCAGTTGGACCATAATTGTTAAACTACTTGTTTATTGCAGTATTTAAGCTTATTATTTGGTCAGAGAACTGAATCATCTGAGCCATCTGTGTTTCTTTTGAGTTCACTAACTACTTTACAGTTTAAACCAGAAGTTCAAATATTTTGTATAAAAAGACACATCACATTTTTCCTCACTGACATTAAATCTAACTGATTTTTTTCCTGTTTTTATTACCAAGAAGATTACCAAAAATATTTCTGTTTGCCAAATGCCAGAATAATGAGAGTTTATATATGCACATATGTATATATCTGTATATATACATATATATACACACACACTCATGTATGTGTGTGTATATA
>JBAMYA010003359.1:0-18253 GCA_037176975.1 Arrhamphus sclerolepis | reverse complement strand
GAACTCCCTTTGTCGTTTGGATTCTCCCGGAGCAGATCCCACAGCATCTCGTTGTAGATCTTCACCATGGTGACGGTAATCCCAGTCCGTCTTTTTCTCCGTCACCTCAGAGAACAGCAGCGCAACGCTCGCTGCGGGCACAAGATGGTTATAGAGGTGGTTACACTGGGCAGCATTGCCCCACTCACCCCCGCTTCCAAGAGGAGTTTCTCCCATAGGAGACAAATAAGTGCATCATATCAGCATCTGATATGATGCTGGATTCTCAAATGCACTTGCTACTTTAAAAAAATAAAAATAAAACATGATAAAATAGCCTAAGAAAAATACAGGAGTTAGACTGTATGAAATATGATAGCCTATACGACAAATATCCAATGATTAAAATGTATTAAGTTGTACACATCTATACTTACCCAAATACTTGTCAATATTCCCAACTGAATAGATACCAATCAATCACTTCTGATAATAACCTCGGGGGGAGCTATTGAGTGGCAGCAAGAGATTGTAAAGTAATTTACCCTAACCTAACTTTAACCATTACTAGCATCTGTACAGCAAAACTTCAAAAACTGGACGGTTGAAATTGTTGAGTTAAAAATTTTTGCGTTGATTTGTACACCTAAATCCAAAGTTTAGTGTCTACAGTACTGGAGGGTTTAAATGCCATTTTCCTGTCACACACAGGAAGGTAAAGATAAGACACTTCATAAACATTATAGGAATTTCAGCAGCTTCTGTAAAACAGTGAGCTTCCTCAGAGAATCTGCTTGATGGCAGGATGGAACAGCAGTTGTCAAGGAAACACCTCAACAGCCTGATATTTTTTGATACTTTCATCTGGAGGAGGCCGTCACATTAAGTCATCAACAAGAAGTTGTGTGTTGCATGAACAGATTTTCACTTGCCCCACAAGGTCTATTTTTAGCCACTATGGCTTATGTATGCCATTCAGCAGTTTTGATCGTAGTCATGTTATGGTTTGTAGGAGCATCTAAACAAATACCAGCATCAACCTCCTTGTTGTTGGACGTCAGAAAAGTAGGACTGACAGCATCTACATCAACTTCAACAATCATCACTCCCAATCTGGGAAGACCGCTCTGTATGAAAACTGTATGAAACCTTTCAAACTACATTTTCCAATTGTTTTCCTTAATCTTGTCTTACAATAGAGCTCTTGTGATTAAATTCACATTTATGCAAACAACAGAGAGAAACAGTGTGTTAAAAAGTTAATTTAAATGTGTTTGGCACCATATGAACCATGAAAAAGAGCTGAAATCAAAAGCCTGGCTTTTTGCTGGGTAAACCTTGCAACAACTCTGGGGCAGGTTTAAAAACTAACTGAATTTCCAGTTTCAGACACAGTTGGTCCAGTTAACTCTGAGTACTCTTCTGATTCTGAGTTACCACGACTAGAAAAAGTAATCATCACTGGAGCTCTGATACCGTGATCCAGGCTTTTGCTTTCTGCAGTAAGACGACTGAAGTGGTGAAGGAAAGACGGTTGATGAAGAGAAATTTCAGAGTAAATGCTCAATTTAAAGATTCAGTGGCAGCTGAAATCCTGCTAGCATGAAATAAAACTTTGAAACATTTAAGGATGAAGTATAAAACATATTTCAGATAATGTGTGTGTGTTTAAAGAAACAAAAGAGTAAAAAGTTAATCACTTTTCTCTCAGCTCTGCTTCATTTACTTTGTAAAGGAATAGAACAGATATGTTCAGTATCCCCATTGTTATTAAGAAAACAGACATTTGCAAATCAATAATAGTTAATAAAGTCAATAATCCATGGTGTGTAGTGTGGGCATAACATTGCTGATATTTGAGATGCACAGAAGGATACGATCTTTAAGATCCCTAAGAAAAAAAAAAGACCTAACTCTGGAATGTTGAACTAAAACTGCTCTTGGCCAGATTTAGTACAGAGTCAGCCTCCATGGCAACGGTTTCTGAACCCTTGCTGAATTCAGTTCAACAAACTCAGAATTTCAACATAACCCTCTGTCTTTGAATCAACTTGAGATTTTTCTGAAGATGTTTTTTTTTTTTCTCATTAAAACAGTTTTATTCTTGGACGCTGTGTGACTCTAAGGATTTCTGGTACTTTCCAACATCTGTTAAGATAAATAACTATAATAATGGGAAATCTCTTTACATATTAGATCAACAGACTGAGCATTTTAAAGGCTAAATAAAGACTGGTCAGGAGACGTTGAGGAAGTTGACCAAGTACAGCACGACTGAAACAGAGAGCATGAAGGAGGAAGTTTAAATGATTTCTTTCACAGTTTTTCATTTCATTAGAGTTTTCTCTAAATGATCATGGAGAATCTTAGCTGACCAAGCTGGTTGCTGTGCTGTTAACTGGACTGACAGACCACTTTGACCCAGTCTGGTTTGGCCTGAAAGGATCAGGAAGCAAAGCTTGCCAAGAGGCCACTAGCATGCCTGGATGATACAGTCAGGAGCAGCTCCGCCCACAGTACAGCCAACAGCCGTCAGCTGTTGTTGGCTAAGTTTTTATTTTTGCACAGTCATAACTTTATGAATTATTATAATTAACCCCTTTAGTACTAAAATAGATGCTCAGCCAATTCCTGGCTGCTGCTGCTGCTCAGTTATTTGAGTTTGTGATGTCAATGCTGAATCAAACCATGTTGTGTTTTTGAGTTTTTATTCAGAAATCTTCTATTTATCTGTTAATGATTGTCATTGCACGCTCTTGCAGGCCAGTTAGAATTATGTGTTGGGCCAGATTTGGCCCAGGGGGCCCTGACTTTTGACATGTATGATCTATACTGACAGATACAATCAGGATTCAGAGCAACATCTGCTCCCACCAAACAACATCTTCAAGGAAAGCATAACAGTGCTAAACCACATACTGCATCCATCACAAAAGCATGGCTTCTATCACATTCAAAATTACATAAAGATTCTTTTCTATGTTTTACTGTGAATAAAATAGGAAACAAAACAGAAATGTAGGACCACACTCAGCCTTTTCCTCTTCTGCCATGAGTCATTGGAATCGCCAACAGAGATCAAAAAACATGTTTGAAATGGTTGCACGCCTGACAAATATATGAATCTCTGTGGGAATGCATGTGGAGTGTGTGTACTGTACTGTTTTTTTTTTTTGTTTTTTTTTAAATAGACAGTAGGCCTAATGGGATAAACATCTCCTTTCTGTTTCAAAGGGTCTTGTTATGGCCCATTTGAATGTTTGCAGCATCAGAAATAAGATACATGAATTTAACTATTTGATGCCAGAAAACACCTTTCATATCTTTGCTGTATCGGAGACCCATCTGGATGCTACTGTTCTTGATATGGAGATTTCATTGATAGCTATAATATTTTTTTAGAAGGGATAGGGATAATCATGGGGGTGGCATAGCATTATATATCAGTAATGACTTGCCGGCAACAATGTGCTCTGAGTTTATTTCAGATAGTTTAGAATCTCTATGGGTCAAAGTGCATCTTCCTCACCTGAAGCCAGTGTTGATTGGCTGCTGCTATCGGCCTCCTGGGACTAATACCTGAATGATTTATGTATGTTAACTGACAGAGTTACAGACGTAAATAGTGATATTTTTTACTTAGGGATATGAACATAGACTGGTCTGCAAATCAATGTCAAATGAAACAAAAGATGGTATCATTAATTGATATTTGCAATCTCTCAATGAACCAGTCTTTACTAACTGTGCTGACCATGTATCTGCGATTTGCATAGACCATATTTACACAAATATTCCTGAATGCTGTACTAAACCAGTTTCTCATTCTGTGGGTTTTAGTGGCCATAATATTATAATAATTAATAGGATAACAAAATTCCCAAATGTAAGGTAAATATAATACATAAAAGGATGTTCAAGAGATTCATTCCTGAAAGTTTTTTGGCCGATGTTGGTGATATTGACTGATGTGTGTGTTGCTGAGGACCTAGAGGCCTCCTTAAATATTTTCATGAAGAGCTTCATGAATGTTGTTGATGGACATGTCCTCATGAGGAAGTGTACTGTAAAAGTGAGACCAGCTCCATGGCTGAATGAGACTGAGGTGTTTTTCCCACTATCTGGAAAGAAGGTAAAATTATTCAATTATCCCAAGAAAGATGGCAGAGGACCTCTCACTGGGAAGGATACAGTAGACCTATCACTATTCTCCTGGTTCTTAGTAAACTGATGGACCGAATAGTCCACTCACAGATACAGAAATCTTTTGACTGTAAAAGCTTGAACACAGATTCCCAACATACTTACAGATATAACCATTCAACTTGTTCTGCCCATACAGTAATAACAGATGATTGGCTTAAGGAAATAGATAATTCTAAGATGATTGGAGCTGTATTACTTAATTTTAGTGCAGCATACAGTATATCACACTCTACTTATAGGGAAATTAAAATGCTGTGGGTTCAGTCCAATTGCCATCCAACTTATAAAGAGTTATCTCACAGGAAGGACACAGCGGGTTTATTACACTGGCAGCTGGTCTCATGCTAAGGTTTTGGATTGCAAAGTCCCGCCAGGGAGCTGCCTGGGACCCCTTTTATGTGCTATTTTCACAAGCTATTTACCATTGGTTTTGTGTAAAGTGACTGTACAAATGTATGCTGATGATTCCACATTGTATTATGTTGCAAAAACTGTCATAGAATTGGACAATGTTTTATCAGCTGATTTGAATATGGTTTTTGATTGGAAAAAACAAAATAAGTTGGTACTGAATATCTCGAAAACTATATCAATCAATTTCAACTAATCAATTGTCTGGGGAACCTATAGAATAGGTAGACAAAGTAAAATTATTGGGCATAGTAATTGATAGTTGGTTGTCATGGGTAGAACATATTGAGTGAGGAAGATGGGTGGTGGTATGGTAAGGAAATGTCTTTTTTATGTCCCTACACATATTGTGGGGCAGGTGACTAAATCATTAATTTTATGTCACCTTGATTATTGTGCACTTGTATAGTCCTGCATTTAAAGGTCAAGTAAAGAAATTGCAAACTGCCCAAAACAGAGCTGCCAGGTTAGTATGACGTTGTCCCATAGGAACAAATATGCATCGTCAACTTTCCTGGTTATCGGTAGAGAATAGGCTGGCTTTCAATACGACTACATTTTTCAGAAACATTGTCTTTTATTTTCAACCCGTTTTCTTATATAACCAAATTGTCAGATGTGATCAGGTTAATTCTCATTTAACTAGGTCAGCTGATGGTGGCCAGATGATGTTACCGTGTCCAAAATCAGATGTGTTTAAAGAGGACAATTATTTATCGTGCCATCATTGGAATAGTTGTCCACTGTATATATATAAACTGAATAGCAAAATATCCTTCAAGTACCATTTAAGAATGTAGTATTTAAATTTGTGAGTACGGAATGGACTGTATGAATATAATAATCAATGTTAAACCTACGAATGTAATAACTTATTTGTATAGTTTCTGATGATGTTTTCATGATGAAGTGAAGTGATTCATTAATTTTTTGGGCCCTGGGAAGACTAGTTCGTCCCCCTTTGGTGACAGCTAATGGGGAACCTTTTAATAATAAACAATGATAACAATGATAATAATAATAGGCCTAGGCTGCCGGGGGAGTCCAATTGTCCACTGAGCATCTTTATCCTGTCTGATCTCAGTAGACTCCTGAATCATGTAACAGAATCAACGCTATCTATCTTCCGTAGTCTCTCTTTTGTCTCCTTTTTCAGGTGTTACCATGTTGTGTGTGAAGCTTGAATAATACGTGAATGTTCAAAAAGCCTCTGAAACTAAAGCAACATTCGTTAACAGTCAATGGTGCAACCCTGGACATGTGACCGTGAAGGACTGTGTGGAGCTCCTGGCAGTGGGACTACGGCCGTACTATCAAGATGGTCCTGGCTGCAGACTGCAGAAGGGGGAGGGGTCGGATATTGGGCGGAGTCGGACATCCGACCCCGCCGTCGACCCGATTTGATTGGATAATGCTTTTCCTAACCCTAACCCTACCCCTCACCCTGGCCCCACTCCCCCACACGTCCGACCCCGTCCATCATCATCTACCACACCCTTCGAACGTCCAACCCCTCCCCAGTCTGCAGTCAGGGGATCTTGGTACTATCTGCTGCGGGAATTTTCACACGACATCATGGTGATTGTTTACATCCCCCCATCAGCAGCCAGCATAAGTGACGTCATCCACTCGGCGATCACGAGACTCCAGCACCCCAGTGCTCCCATCCTGATCAGCAGGGATTTCAATCACGTCTCTCTCTCTCTCCTGTCCTCACCAACTTCACACAATATGTAGACTGTGAAACGAGAGGGAAGAAGATCCTGGACCTCCTGTATGCCAACGTGAGGGAAGGATATTACTCTTCATCTCTTCCTCCCTCTCGGTGACTCGGACCATAACCTGATTCACCTGGTCACCACCTACAGGCTGACGGTGGAACAGCAGGTAGGCAGAACGAGGACTGCAAAGGTTTGGTCCAAAGACACTGAGGAGGCATTGCAGGAGAGCTTCAGTGTCACAGACTGGGATCTTTTCAAAAAAGACTTCGGGGATGACATTGAGGGACTCTCGTTGCATTCGTGACGACAAGGTTTGTAAGGACAGCACTGTCCCAACAAAAAAGGTAGACGTTTTTTCCAAACAATAAGCCATGGATAAATAAAGGCATGAATGGCCTTCTGAACACAAAGATACTTGAATTTCCCTCTGGGGATCAATAAAGTATATCTATCTATCTTACTGTTGTTATTCTCATTATACTTTTATGTGGGATTAACTGTTTTTTTTCTGGACTAATTTGAAATGCTGGAAAAACAAACACACCAGGAGACTGAAAGAAATTACATTTTTTATTTATATTTCATCTAAACACTCCATTATCACATAATTTTTGTATTGTGGGAAAGTTGAAAGTAATCCTTAATTTATTGAGAAAATGATGAAAAGTGATTTGGTCTAGTTCAGATTCCTGCCTGACTGCCTCTCACATAACTCCTCTGGTGTTGATATTCCAGTTAATTCTACTTTGATACTACTGGTTTATTTGTTTTCCCTTCAGATGACAATGATGTTAAGACATTTGACTGGAATTTGACCTTCAGTCTAGTCTTGGTGTGCCACATCGACATTAATCACTTCTAAAAGATCACCACTCGTCACACATAGTTCATAGTTCACATGATTATATATAAATTTAAATGAACCAAGTACAAAATGGGGAAAAAAGAAAAAAAGAGAGGTGGAACAACTGTTTTCAGTTTTATAGAAATGTGACAAACTTTTAATGGCTTGGGGTGTCACTCCAATTTTAGCTACAACTCCAGCAGCGCTGATGAGGAGTTGCAGGGTTCCAGAACCAGAACTGTGAGCAACTTAAACCCGAGTAGCAGTAACTTGTCTCCGCCTCCTCAAAGATGAGCCCAGGTGAGTTAATTTCCTATGTCAACCAGCCCACAAAACTCTGAAAACATGTTTTAATGGTCAAACATTGAAGTTGGATGGAAGTGAATATCTGTTCTGAGAAAAGTCCATGGAGACAGACCAGTTTCATTTGTCATTAGGAGGCAGAGCTGAGCAAAAGTTAGCACCTCTTTTTAGGTCATAACAGCCAACAAAGACAAGTCTTTTTTTGTACACTCATGTTATTTATTTAAGAAAAACCTCACTGCTCTCACTGGATTTAATTTATTAGTTCCTCTGATGTGTGTTAACACAATGCCCAGAGGGAAGGCATAAGCAATTGTTGCTGTGTGGAATCACAGCTGACGTTCACAAAACTGCATCTGAACAGACCACAACTTACTCTGGACACATGAAAACCAAACACAACATTTCAGCTGGAATAGCATGGTGGTGGAGGGGCGATGATACGGGATCATTTTGCAGCTACTGGACTTGAGTGGACCATGAACTCCTCTGTGTACCAGAATATTCTACAGAAAAATATGAGGTCGTCTGACAGACAGCTAAAGCATAGCTGAACCTGGGTCATGTCCCAGGACGACAATTGCAAACACAGCAGCAGATTTACATCTGGATAGATTGACTGATTGGTTGATTGATTTCTGGAGCAAAAGATAGAATAACAAAAAAATAGAGGCCCATCCACCAGCTACTGAATCATGAACATTATTTCCCCTTGTTGGCTTAATTTAGCTTAAATAAAAAAAACATTGGAGAAAGGAAAAAAAGGTTGATGTTCATCTGAGGTTCTTTTGCCAAACACTAAACACCACCACAATCAGATGATTTGTTATTTTTTAAACACATAAAATAAAAAGAGGGGTACTAACTTCTGCAAGTCTGTATGTCTGCATGTCCTTCACCATCAGTTGCCATGGTGATCTACTTGGTGAGTGAAATAACCTGCTGAGTCACTGATGCTGGAGCTGTGTGGAGCTTCCACACTGCCCACGTTTGTCAGAATCACACCTGTGCAGGTGTGACCACGGATGGTGACATCACAGAGAATAGAGCACTGGTCTGGAGCTGAAGCTTTGGTGGGAAAAAAGCAAAACAGAGCTGACGAGGAAGGTGGACATTGATGCTTCTACAGATCAACATCTCAGGATTATTGTTGTACAGCAGCTGCTCAGCAGCGCTGCCCTGCTGAACAAACTGTCACAACACCATCATCTTTTCTGTTATCTGCAGCTTAAAAATATATCTACGTGTTTATATCGGGGTCAGTCAGGCTCCAATTAGACTAAAAGCTTCCACGTTTGAGGAGATCTTCTTAGATGCTGTGTGTTGCAAAGGGAGAGACAGAGAGGTAGAAACCTAATGAGGAGGACAGAAATTTGTGCAGACAGTGGAGGTCAAGCACCTGATTAAAGCCTGGAGTTTTTTTTATTTCCGCAGACTTCCACAGATGTCATGCGACAGCAGAGTCTGCAGCTCAGATGTCATACTGTTCATAGCACGTCTGCAGCTGCATTTCTGAGGAAACATCTGTCAGACATCTGTCAATCAAGTCCTAAAGAAGTGTTGAGAGTCACAGTAAACAGGGCAGCGAGAAGGACGGCCAGGAGAAACCAGGATGTCCTATGTGATGTCCTTCTGTCGGGGTGGACGGTGAATGTTCCTGACAACACACTTCACCATCCACTCGATGCCTTCGTTCACACCGTCACTGGTGAGGACAAGAGTTCACATGTAGTACTTTAGTTTCATTCAAGACACTTAACGGGAAGTTCAGTGTCGTCCTGCAAAATACACTCCAAACAGAGAAACACTGAAAGTCATCTGTTTACACCAAAGCTTAGTTTTTTTCTTTTTTCTCCAAAAACACTTCTGAAGCAAAAGTCAGACCCAACACAGCGATCAAAGTTCTTCTGACTGCTCAGCTTTTACACCTGATGTTCCTGTTTTCTAGTATGATATATCAGAACCACATCTGGACAGATGTAGGTTTGAAAACCAGAAACACCTGGACAGATGTAGGATGCTGGGCACATGGCTGCTGCCTCAGTCATCAGCTCCTGTCTACCCCGTGTTATGTGTTATTTGTTCTCTTGGACGGGCTGGACTGAAATTAATTTCGATGTGCTGGGACGGTGGTTACAATGACAATGAAATTCTTCTGATTCTGACTTCCTCATCCAGGAGGACCAGCTGTTGCTTGTCAAATTGCCTCTGTAGTAGTTGGTTGGTGCTACAACCAATGAGAGCAATGAACAAGGTGATGTATTCAGAGCGACAACTGGAGAGTGTGATGGAGAGAGATGTCAATATGATGTAAATGGAATCCAACTATTGTTGTTGTTTTTCAATCAGAATTAGAGACTAACTGGTGTGATCAAACACTCAACTAATATCAACTAATATACCTAATAATGTTCAGTTTACTTCTTGAATATTTTTATCATTAGAGCAAGTTTACCAGATGTTTCTTAAGGTATATAGATGAGATGAACTTCATCCACCACAGTCACTAAGAGATTGTCACAGAAGTTTTTAATTAAGTTGCTGTCAAAGCTGGTTCAAATGAGAACTGTTCACCATCCACTACTGCGTCTCAGGATGATTGTCATCACGTTAAACCTGTCAGAAACTCTACAAGGATACACAGATCTGAATGGCTCCTCAAGACAGATGGTAGTTACACAGACTGCTGAGAATATTTTAATTTTCTAGTGGTACATCAAGATTACAAGGCTACTTGTTTTCTTCTGCAGATGTAGAAATGCAAAATTATCTAAATCCCTTTCCTGTCTTTTTTTTTTTTTAAAGATAGTTTGTATAAAATTTTATATAAAAATGTTATGTTATAGCAAAATTGAATATCATTATTTATTTTTAGACTTTCTGTGACAGAAACTGAAGTGATTTGAATAAAATCATTAGAGTTATTTTTACCCAATTGGCATTTTGTTTTGTTTTTTCTGTTTTTTTATGTGTGCGTGTCCCAGAAAAAAAACAAAAAACAAAAAAAACCTAAAAATCACAAAAATGACTATGTATATATATATATACATACATACATATATATATATATATATATATATATATTTATAGTCGAGTATACAGAACCAGAACCACTGGGTTTCTGAGAAGATCCTTGAGACAACATGATTGTAAACAGATGCGATATAAATAGGCTGAATTATAGATCTTCTTACAAAGAAAACTGGAAGTGGCCAAAAGTGTAATCAATCAGGATCGGGAGTTAAAGGACTCCCTGGTGGTGGCAATAACTTGTCAGGGTCCTTTTCTTACCCTGTGAGGGCCGTGCATGGCTGGACGAGGCAGTCTCTTTTCCCGATCTTCGCGGCACAGTCGCTGAAGGCTGTTTTAATGTCCGGCACCGACAAACAGTCCTGAGAAGAGAACGGAGCCGCTCAGGACCAGACAAATGTATCATCACGTGGAACAGCAGAAGCCTCCGCTTGCACCTTTAATTCCAGAGTTTCAGTCTCTACTGCAGCAAAGTTTGAGAATAAACAGACTCGTACCGGCACATCCTGCTTGTTGGCAAGAACCAGGAGGGGAACACCCTCCAAGGCTTCACTACTGATCATCTTCTCTGCAGGAGGAAGTTCTACAATCGGTTAGTGTTTTAACAGGACGTTTCACCATTAAAGCACATCATTGCTCACCAAAGGCCTCCTTTGACTCTGACAGGCGTTCCTCGTCTGTTGAATCGATGACATAGATGACTCCGTGGGACTCTGCGTAGTACTGAAACAGACCGAGGGTGATCATGTGACTGCTGAAGTCTACTAGAACTGTTTTCTCCTATACACATTTATCCTCTAAAACAGAAGTCTTCAACAAGAGGTCCGTGACCCCTAGGAGGTCCGCAGAGGTACTGCAGGGGAGGTCGCAAAAGTTTTGATTGATTGGACATTTTTTTATATGTTATGCAGTTCATCTTTAAGGTCTTGAGGATAAGGGGAAAATAATCAAGGTTCTAAGGCTGTATATGAAACATATAAAATATATTTACAGGAGATTTCCTGATTAGTACACGGCAACACAACACAGCAATCATCTTGTAATAAACAATCTATGCTGCTGTGCCAATCACGAAGCTGTATTTGACACGCTGTCTCTGTCTGGTTCCCCGTGAACCCATTTCTGCTAGCAGCTGGCAGCTTGTGTTTTGGATAGAAAAAAAAAATGAAAAAATGGATTGATTTTAACACGAGAAAATATAGAAGCCAGAAGCACAACGGGCACAACAGCCTCCACCTCCAAAGATTTAGGTGAAAATGCAAGTGATGCTGTAGACCCCACTGCTGCAAAGGGTAAGCATAAAAGAGAGAAGACCTGAAAATATACAGACAGCTATCTCAAGTTCAGGTTTAGCTTCAAGGAGACAGATGGCACTGAATCTCCAATGGGTCTCATTTGTTCTACTGAGCTGTCAAACGAGTCTATGAAGCCTACGGCGTCACTTCGAGACAACCCACAGCCACTTAAAAGACAAACCCGTTGAATACTTCCAAATTTGTCTCAAACCCCCCAAGGACAACAGACATTGATGAAAAAAAAACAGCCAGAGTTGGTGAGCTAGCTTTGAAATGCTCTTATCAAGTTGCTCTGTGGATTGCCCAGAAGAAACAGCCAACAAGTGCTGAAATCTTCAAAGTGATTGACGCTTTCTTCAGAGAAAATGGCATTTCATGGGCAAAATGTGTTCCACTGTGCACCGATAGTTCAAGAGCCATAGCTGGATTAAAAAGTGGCCTAATCGTGCTTGTCAGGGATGTGGCTCCAGAGGTGATTTGGATGCACTGCATGTTGCACAGAGAGTCACTTGTTGCTAAGGACATGAGCGCTGATCTGTCTGATGTTATGGACTCGGTTATGAAAGTTGTGAATATAGTCAAGAAGAGTGCTTTGCAAACGCGACTCTTCTCTAATCTCTGTGCTGCTGAAGGAGAAGAGTTCACTGGGCTGCTGTACCATTCCGAGGTCCGCTGGCTTTCACGAGGAACAGTGTTGGCACGTGTATTGGAATTATGCACGTCTATTCAGGAGAGTCTTTACTTCTCCAAAAACGAACAGAGCTGGCTGCACTTTTCAGCAACAATGTCTGGATCACCAAACTTGCATATCTTGTTGATATTTTTGCTGAGCTGAACAAACTTAACAGTTCTATGCAAGGTCACAACACACATGCCTGTCAGAGGTATGACAGAATGGAAGGCTTCATCAAAAAAATCAGAAGATGGAAGGAGCACGTTGGGGAGGGAATCTTTTCTATGTTCCCATCAGTGGATGAGCTGGAAGATTCTGCTGTGCTCTCGCCTCCCGCAACACACGTGATTCTTGCCCACCTGGAGGCGCTCCATGGTCACTTTAGGAACTACTTTTCTGAGGCAGACTCCTGGCACAGGGACACGATATGGATAGTTTCCATTCAGAGACGACGCAGCAGACGGCGCGCGCCTGATGGTGACAGAGGAGGATCAGCTGATTGAACTGTCCACTGACAGCACGTTCAGAAACATATATGAAACAAAACTACTCAAAAGTATGAACATTCAGTTCTGGATATCATGCCAGAAAGGATTTCCACAATTGGCAGCAAAAGCAGTGATGAGCCTGTTGTCCTTTGCTACAAAGTATCTTTGTGAAAGTTGATTTTCTTCACTCACCTCGCTGAAAAACAAATACAGGTCAAGACTGCAGCCTGAGGCTGATATGGCTCTCTGCCTGACAACCTTCATCTGTCCCAGATTAGACGAGCTGTGTGCTTCTCATCAGGGTCAGACATCTCACTGATGTGGGAATATGCAATGATTCACTTTTCACAGGATTCACAGCCCATACTGCATGTATGTTTAAAATGTTTAAACACACCCTAACACACCTTGCATGTTCAAAATAAAAACATGAGTGTATGAACTTGTGTATTATTTGAATATCTTAGTACTGAATACAATAACAAGGTACATTTCTACAGGGCACAATAGGACCAGCTTAATATAACACAATTTTATTCATAAGTAGGGGGTCCCTGCTCCATCTCTCCATCAGTTTGGGGGGTCCTTGGCCTGGAAAACGTTTAAGACCCCTGCCCTAACCTAACCCTGGATAAGCCAAGGGGGCATCCAGGCAACTTATAGGCAACAACTTGAAACAGAAAATAAATCAAACTGACCTTTCTTTTTTTTTTTTAAAAAAACAAACAAAAAAAAAACACGTCCTGTCTGGCATTGTGACACTCAGAATTCTCAACAGATTTACTTTCACAAGTGGAGCATTATGGATTGGCCATGCTTGACAATGAAACTATTAGAATTTGCTGTTGGTTTGTTATAGATGCAATGGACACAGGGATGAAAAAGAAAGAAAAATTAAAGAGATTAGTAGGAAAAAGGTTTAAAGGGAAAGAAAGAGATGGAGTAGAGAAGAGAGAAAGACATAGAGGGGACACAAGTCAACACCCTTGAAGTCTGCCTCCAGACCTGTGGAAAGACAAAACCGAAAAACCAAGACAACAAACAACATATGCATACATAATAACAGTTATAACAGATCAATCAAGCAGACCTTGAGCAAATGTTGAGCAAAGACAAATCTTTGCTCAACATGTTCATCAAGTTGAAAGATTTGAGACAAAAATGTTACAACACAAGAAAAAGGAATTAGAATTGTAAAACTATACTCTCGGCCACTGTTCTTCAACCCTGGTCCACTGGGCACACTGTCCTGCATGTTTTAGATGTTTCTTTGTTCAAACATACCTGGCTCTAATTAGTGGGTCATTGACAAACGTGTAGACCTTGAAGACCAGCTGATAGCCATCCAATCAAATGTGATTGAGTAGGGAAACATCAAAAGCATGCAGGGCAGTACTGGAAGCATGCAGTACTCTAAAGTGTGGACATGACGTATCCAAAAAAGAAGACATACAAACCTGCAGGATTTGTTGGATGATGGAAGGAAGAGAAATGAAGCTGCTCATACAGTTGAGAACCATGAGAGTCATCTCCTTCAATCCTGTGAGGTTCATAACATGATAAAGCTGTATTTAAAACACCTCGATCAGATTGATATTCAAACCTCTCAGGTTAATAACATGATACAGATAAAAAAAAAAAAAACTTGTCCAGAGTCATCTGTCTCACTCCTAAATGCTAACCTGAATTCATGATTCACGTTAGTATTTAACAAAAGAAAAACAAGCAAAAAAAAAAATTAAGAGTCAATGTCATAAGAACAGATGATTTTTTCCCTCCTTGCTTGCAAAAAACAAATCTGACCCAATCTACCACTGTTCTTGAGGCAAGTTTATTTGTATAGCACATTTCATACAAAAATTAACTCAAAGTGTTTTTCAAAGGCAATACGATGAAAGAAAAATTAAGCAAAGTTTTTAAGTTTGTTTCAGAATAACTATTAAAATTTATCATAAGACTTAATACATTTTATTCATATAGATATACACAGAGCGTTACTGTTCATTCAGGTGCTTTGCAAATTTGAGAAAAAAGTATGGTATCCAACTAAAGCATTTCTTCAAATATCTACAAATTAAAAATTTTATATCCAAGACACAAAACTTCTCAACTGTATCTGCCCTCACAAGGTACAGTGACACGAAGTAGCTTTAGCTGTGCTTCTTACCTCCCCACTGCAAAATAACCTCTCTGGCTTTACAGATCCAATGATGATATCAGCTTTAAAATACAGTACAACATTTTAAATTTCTCTCTACTTTGGAGACAATTTTACTTCATTCAGCATGTACAGACATCAGTTTCTCATGGTACAACGAAGAATGAAGAAGACAGGTTTTTCATGTCCATACTGAATTGTCAGATGAATTTGACTTGCCCTCCTCCCATCTTTACTAAGTCAGACACTGTCACAAATCTCTCTTTCGCATCCTCACCTCCTCATGCAACTTGGGGCAAACTGACCTCTCCAACGGATTTTACTGCCCAAGATTTATGAAGTGCTCATGTCTTCTGACAAGACAAACGGCATTAAAGCCAAATATGCTAGGAAATTGGAATTAAGAGTTGATTTTTCAATGAAGTGCTGGGACAATACTTTTTGTGTCTTAAAGAGAGCAGTTTTATGTGTTACCCTAATGATTTTGACTAATTCGACAAAAGTAGAGTCCATTCCTGTAATTTGACCCATATTTTTTATTCCCAGTACTCAGTCAATTCTGGGAGAGGGATTTCACAACAATGACAAACATACTTTCAATTAATGTACGTTCAATAAATGTACCCATCATGTTGCAATTTTTGGTCTGGCAAAAAACTGGGTGAGTTTACACATGTAGAATTAGGTACTTCAGCATTTGCCTCCTTACTCACAAGGCATTGTCTTCTACTTCACTGGAAATGTACGGATGTTCCCTTCAGTGGTTAAGAGATGTAATGTTATATTAGATGTTAGGTGTAATGTAAGCTCTTCTAAAGCTAGAAAAGATCTGATAAAAGCTGAATGGCAGGGGCTCTTTCTCAAGGGTAACAAGTCCGAGATTGGGTTCATCATGGTATCAGTGCTGTATTTTACTGTGTTACCATCAGTGATGTGAATAATGGCTTTAAAAATAACAGCTTTTACTATTACCAGCGTTACAACGCTGTTACCGTTGCCAACAGTTAAATGGGCAAAAACACCATTGTTGATGATGATAGGCCAGGGGGTTTGCTTCAAAAAGCAGGTTATGTAGAACCTCTGAGTATGTTCACCCTATGACTTTTGGTCAGGATTGGACGGTATATGCACAAGTTATAAGCAACTTGTTTCTTGTGGTAAGTAGTGGCGAGTCGTCCAAGGCGTCAATATTACGAAATTTTTCACCAGGCATGCTGCACTGGTCGTGCCTTTTTGCGAACGTTGCGGCCCAAAATCATCCATTAAAGGTCAGGAAGAAAAAAAGACGAAATAATAATTCCTTGAAATACAATAGGTCCTTGCACCTTTGGTGCTCGGGTCCTTAAAAAGTAACGCAATAGTTACTTTTACAGTGGAGTAACTCAGTTACTAATTCAATTCAATTCAATTTATTTATATAGCGCCTATTTACGACAAGTCATCTCTAGGCGCTTGAGAAACCCAGAGCTTGACATAATACAGTTACTTTCTGGGAAAAGTAACTAGTAACTATAACTACGTTTTAAAAGTAACGTGCCCAACACTGGTTACCATAATTTTGTTAAAAATCTTCAAATATTTTTTTTTTTTTGACAAAAATCAGAAAGATGGAATAAATAATGATGGATGACTTTGACTTGTCTGACAGTGTCATCTCAGAGAGCCTTTTTTTGGGAAGGGTATCAACAAACCTATCAACTAGTGTATATGTGTGTTGGTGTTCATACCTTCAGAGCTGTGTTTGAGCTCTTTCACTTCATTCTGGGAAACCATCATTGCATCCAGAAGTGGAAACCAGAGGTCCTAAAAAAGACCAGGTTTTTAGTGTGTTATGATATAATTCAAACACTGTGCCCCCCCTAAGGAATTGGGGGGTCTGTGGTGTACCGGCTAGAGACCTGGGCTGGCCGGCTTGGGATTGAACCGACAACCACAGGGTCGCCGGTTCAATCCCTGGCCGGTACCAATGATGTAGGCAGGAGTGCCTGAACAAGTGCTTCCCCACGTCCACATCCATGGATGAGGTGCCCCTTAGCAAGGCACCTGAAACCCCCGCCTGCTCCCCGGGTGCTGCACCGCGGCAGCCCACCGCTCTGGGTACAGCAACCCAGAGGGGTCAAATTCAGAGAAAGAATTTCTCCACGGGGATTAACAATAATATATCCAAAAAAAAAATCTTCCCCTCTAACACCCACCACACACACTCTGAACTGACCTTCCTCTGTTGCTGGTCCAGGTTCTGGCAGCTGCGATGGCAGAAAGAAATGATGTTCTTCAAACACTCCTGCACTCTGGTCAGTGCTTGATCACCATTTTCTTCCCCTTGATCTTGTTGTTCAGCTTGTTCTTTACCTTCATTCATGAGACCATGTAGTCTTTCTTTCAGGATCTTCACAGAGAGAAAAACAAAAGACTGATAGCAGCCACACAAAAGAGTAGCTTCACACCTGAAAATAGTGTCCATCAGTATGTGTACTCAACTATCACAGACATGACTAACAATTTCTGCATGTCTCCTTTAAAAAGTAATGAATTATTAACTCATGAATCAGTCCAACAAACGGAGCTCACAGTTTTTGTAAATACCTGCAGTAGATGGGAAAATGCTCCATGAAAATCTCCCTTCTTCTCCAGTAGATAGGCTGTAGCCTCATTACCATGGTGCTTCTCTGTTATCTACAAAGACAACCATGGATATAAGACTTTGTCTGATGGAGGAACAAGCAGAACACATGTACAGCCATGCTCAAAAGTTACTTACAAGGAAGGAAACACAACCAAGGTTCACAAAACTGCATATGAATAAATAAGACTACTGGATCAATCATCTATTGACAGATGAGACCAAAGTGGAGTTGTTCAGCATTAATGTTCAGCACCATGTTTGACAGTGGGAGGTGTTTCTGCTGCTCTGTGTTTGGTTTTCTCCAAGCACAGCAGGTGAGGGAAGATGATTTGGGGATGTTTTCCACTCAATGACCTTGCAGTCATATTCTGTGGATCAAGAACCCCTGGACTAGACAAACCTCCCAGTGATGTCACTCATGAGTTTTCTGAAGAGTGCTTTTAAAGCATATTTTCCTCATACTGTATGGACAACCAAAACTGACAGAATTAAAAATAAAAGTAGAAATATATATATATA
>JBAMYA010003338.1:0-18255 GCA_037176975.1 Arrhamphus sclerolepis | reverse complement strand
GGCCCACTAAACAAACTGGGAGCTATTATGGACACCAGCAGACACCCTCTCCACAGTCTACTGGAGCAACAAAGAAGTTCGACAGTTATATGCTCAAACTAGAAAAGCACTTTGAGAGCGCAGACCTCCACCAAGCAGCACAGGTCCCCCACATATTGTGACTTTCACCTAAAAATAATATTCCTACATGAGCTGTATTTTATTGGATTATTTGACCATGTAAACATACACGTAGCAATTGTAATCACATTGACACCATTATTAGTTTAATAGTTATTCATGAAAATCAACATTTCTGTAATGGTGGTTTTCTTCTGGAACCGTCATAGTTGCATCAAATCTGTTAACATCCTTCTGTTCCAGCAGACTGTCAGCTACAGGTTGGTGTTAATTACACGTCTGGATCTTCATTTGTTACCTCACAGTGTTGAAAAAGATGATAACCCCAACTTTTTTCATGTTCCGGATCTTAGTATCCAGAATATTCCAGGATCTGGATCAGACTTTAACACATTATTAATGCTGTCATGACCAAAAGCATTCAGAGTATTTATTGTGGAGATAAATACACATATCCTGAAAATGGCCCTATCTGCAATGATAAAGAATCCTTTAAAACATTCCTGGATCCAGACAGGGATCTGGATCACCTCCAAAATTTAATCATTTGTTCGCTGTCCCAAGTTGGACATGTCCTAAAATTTTTATGAAAATCCGTCCAAATCTTTTTGAGTTATGTTGCAAACAAACAGACAAACCAACGCTGGCAAAAACATAATATTCATAAGTTAGGTATGTTTTCATAGATTATGATTGTAAAACAGTAATGCTTTCATTGAGTTTATAAAACTGAGTGCACTCAAATTAAATATTGATTTGAAATTACATTTTGTTTTTTCAGTTTGAAAGTAAGTTGAGTCTAGAATGAAGCTCCATAAAACTGTGGGTTTATTTAGTGACGTGATGCGTGAGCGTGGAGGTTAGAGCTGCGACTGTCTCGTTTCTGTTGCTGTATGTTCTATCATTTCATCACATCCAGACAGACGTTACAATATATTTACATGTAAATGTGGGCAAATCATTTTGAAACTGTTGAGTATGAGACAGTAAATGGGTTTCCCATCACTGCAGCAGCTCTTGGTGCAGCCTAGAGAGGAAAATAAACTCCTTTTATTCAAAGGAAGAGCAATGAAAGGTGTGAATTGTAATGAGAAACATTTGGCTTTGCACCATTTCTTTCTTTATTTGTTGATTGATTGCTGCTCTCATGTTCTTAATTCTCTTTCCAGATTCACCCTACATGTTGTCCTGTGCTCCACGTTCCTCCTTAGTTGCAGTTTTTAAGATCCATGCTCTGCCATGATCTTTTGCTTTCCTGCCTCTCTCTCTCCTCGGAGAGCTGGTGACTTGCTCTGTTTCCTTTTGAACTTGTAACTGCAAAGGATACTTTTGCCCCTTGGGTTGTTTTCTGTTCAAACATTTGCGTTGAGAACTTTGAGCCATTGTGGCTATTATCTCTCTTTTTTTCTTTTTCACAGGTTGAGAGTAAATCTCTTCTAATTAGCTCTGCAGTGCTTCTGGCTCTCAACTACAGAGTTCACTTCATAAAGAACTGAAATCACACAGCCATACTGTACTGGATCAAACACGACTACACTCAACTACCAATGAAGTGTATAGAAATACATCAGTTATATGGTATTTTAATAATAATATATCCAATATTTTTTAGGTTTTCTTGATGATCAGACATTAAAGAGTCTTTAGTACACACCGATATAAAAATGTTCCTTCTTCAGCTGCATTGCTTTTGCTGCAATTCAATTCAATTTATTGACACAGCGCCTATTTACGACAAGTCATCTCTAGGCTGCAAACTTTGTAGGGTTAGCAAACTTAGCCCTTGTTTGGTGTCGTAAAGCCACTGTAAAATTGTATTTGTGCACTACCACTGTCCCACAGTAAAGGCAACATACTTGCTTATCTGTTAACACAAACATGCTTTTGCTTCCAAACTCTCTTTAAGCGGTTTTCTCTCTTTGTAAGATTTTCTTTCCTTATGTCTGTTCTGACTATAATCTTATCAGATTAATTCAAGTCACATAGAACAGTGTGAACTCAGTAGATAATTAACTTCCAGCATGTTCCACTGTGTGATTGAACATTCGTTGAATCGTGGCTACGACAGAAATAAATCTGAGTGTATTTCAGGATCTAAATGCAGCATCATCACATCATTAGCAGGTTAATGCTAACGTGCTAATGGACCGATGACTAAAGTTAGCGTTGTCGTAGTGGTGTTGGGGTGCTTTGAAAATAAATTAAATCAAGAAAAAGAAGTTGTTGCTAGGATACTGTGCTGTGTACTCGCTGATGTTTATGTTATTTCATGGTGCGTTCCTATTGGTTGGTTAGCTGACAGAGATGGTAGAGGCAGCGACAGGCCGTCACACTCTGAGACGACTTCTGCAGATTTGTGACACTGTTGACATCTGTCTCAGCCGTCTTTGGTCTCCAGAAGGTTCTGTCTTTCATCTCTGCTCCTGTCTCACTGTCAGATCTACCAGCACCGTTTCTGAGCTACGATGGAACATTTTTATCACCACTGACCATCTTTGGTCTGAGACGGAGATTGTACAGTGTGAATCTGGTGTGGTGGTTGCTGGATAAAGTGTAATGAAGACTAAACTGTTCCTTTCTTGTCTCTGCAGCCTGCGTAAATTAAACTCCTGTATACTCTGATGATCAGATTCAGCGGTTCTCTGCTCTCAGCTGGGTCACCCAGTTCTCTGACCTCAGTATACAGTATGGCTCTTTAATAACTGAGTGTAGATTAATAAATGAATAAGCCCAAATGTGAGTAAATATAATGAATATCTAAGTGTAATTAATAAATTCTTCATCCTCCACACAGTGACAAATCTTGAAAACCCTGAAAAAGCTCAGAGTTCCCCACATATGCACAGAGCAGTGAAGGAAGAGGACTCTGAAGACTGCTGCACCCCCTTGCAGAAATTGGCCCTTTTTTATGTCACATTTTTCTTTGAGACAAAAATGTGTGTCACAGCATCATGTCATGGGCACTGCTCAGCTGTTAAATCCAGCCCTTGAAGCACACTGTCAGCCTCACGTCGCAGACAATACACAAATGTGCTGCTTTGGTCAGCTTCAGGGAAACTGTGCAATCCTGTCATCCACTTCTTACAGTCTTTTGGCTTCAAGGAGTCAGATGATTGTAGAGATTTAATTGAGAGAAGTGTTGTTTTAGTTACCACAGTTCTTTGCCAGCACCTGACTAGCAATGAGCTGGACTGTAAACCGTGTAGCAGTCGCGCCCCCACCGCTTCACTGACGTCAGAGTAGCAGCTATAAATTATGGCAACCATCAGATTTTAATTCACCACCAATGTTCCTGTTGGTTAAAAGCACACAGTAATTTACCAGCCATGTTGGAGTCAAATACAGCACTGTTAACAGAGATTTGATAAGCTTGAACTGACACATTTAAGGTAATAAAAAGCTGATGAATGTAAAAGGGAGAATGTCTCTATAGCCACCTTCCTCTCCTCTGTTATTTAACCTCCCACCATGGGAGTTTAAATGGTTCTATGAAGCAGGTGTGGTTGGCAGACACGTACAAGACAAGAACTGAAAATCAAACACGCCATCCGAATATACCGTCCTTGAATCGTTTCTTAAGCGACTACGGTAAAGGACCTGCAATCTTGCCAACAGATAACATACCAACAGCCAGAAGAGCATTTAACGTAACTTGTCATTCATTCGTACCACAGATAAAGTCATACAGACACTTTACTTTGCAAGATCCATCTGTGCAGCTAAAACTGTAGAAATAATATGCAATGCCAGGATTCAAGCTGCTTTCAGACATTCAAATAAATTAGTTACCAAAATGAATCTGCATTTCCCAGATGGGACATCGTTTCCAAAATTGAGATTTTTTTTTTACATTTTAATAATTTGGGCGGTGATGAGCCGAGGCGATCATGACGAAACTCCCGGTAAATGGACCACTGGGTATCCGATTTGGAACGACACTTACTTGCTGTACTCTCCACACTTTCTAAGCGTGGAGAGTGTACTGCGTTTAAGTGTACTCATTGAAGTATGGATTTATTTTTTTCCCATTAGACACTATAAGGTCACAAAACATAGTTCTCAATATTGCCAGTCCTGTGTCAGGAAGGGCTAAAACGATGTTAACATCTGATAAACAATGATCTGCTATGGTGACCCTGAAAAAGAAAACCTGAAAGCAGAAGAAAAAGAGGCTCTTATTATCGTTACTATTATTTAACTGAAAGGGGGGATAAACACTTCTTAAAAGATAATGTTGATATTTCAAACTGGACTGGAAATATGACATGCTAGCAGGTAAGTAAGATGCTCACCTACTGCAGCTTTTCAACAACCACTTCTTTGTGCCACTCTCATTTGATTTTTAACAACTTTATACGCATTACTTTCAGATGACAGAACTGCTTTCTGTTGTGAATATACTGTAATCATCAAAATTGTGAAGATGTGAAAAAAAATACCTGGATGGTGTACTACTTCTAGGAAAGTTTCTACTTTTCAGCTGGCCAGTCTAATTCACATACTGTATCCCATAATGCAATGGGCCACTACGGCAGAAGCCTGTTAAAATGGGCTTCTGGTTGTAGCATATTCTCTCAAGTGTCACCATAGTTCCCAGTTCTCACAGTCCTGTACATCTGTCTGCAGCTCTCCAACTCACCCAACCCCCCGTACAGGTAGCAGGTTCAGGCAACATAATCGTAGTTTGCCAATGTAGGAGAGAGCCAGATTTAGTAGCAGATACCAACAGCCAGGAGAAACAGTGGAAAACTTCATCACTGATGTTCATAAGCTCGCCGAACACGGTCAATAGGGCGTTGTACTGGAAGAGATGATTAGAGATCAGATAGTAGTAGGGATCAGAGAGGAAAAACTAGTTAGATCCAAATCTCACCTTGGCTAAAACAATAACACAAGTTGGACAAAATGAAGAGGTGAAAAACAGCAACATTAAGCAGATGTAAAAAGACTTAAATTAAGGAAGGCAATGTGATAGGAAACCATGGAAACCTGAAAGGGCGATGCAACTACAGAAAAGCAACACTACTCAAGGAACAGAACTGTGCAAAAGATGTGGGAGAAGTCCTCAACATGCACTCGAACAGTGTCCTGACAAAGATGCAGAGTGCAGAAAAAGGCAATTTTGCTGCAGTGCATAGGACAAGATGAAAAGCAGAAGATATTGAAGAAATGCATGAGGTGGAAGGAACTTAGAGGGTGCAGGTCTGACCTTAAATGAAAAATGCAAGTTTGGTGTGAGAGAAGTGAAGTTCTTAGGATACAAAGTGAGTACTCATGGAATTGAAGACGACCCAGATGCAATTAAAGCAATCTTTAACATGCCTGAACCACAGAATACTCAAGGAGTGAGACGGTTTATGGGGATGGTGAACTCCGTCGGCAAGTTCTTGCCTCACCTGCCCAATCTCACAAAGTCTCAGATCTGCTGAGAAATGACAGCGAGTGGACCTGTGATATGCAACAAAAGGCAGCTTCTGAGGCAGTGAAGAAAGAGCTTAGCTCTCCAGCCGTTCTGGCTCAGTTTGATTCACAGAGACGCTTGTCTCAGTCGACCCATCATCATATGGCTTGGGAGGAGTACTAATGCAGCCTGATGGTGCACATATCCAGAAGTCTAACACCCACTGAAACTCATTACGCACAGATCGAGAAAGAGGCTGTTGCCGTGAGCTGGGCATGCGAACAACTGAGTGCCCATCTTCTGGGATTAGACTTCATGGTACATTCAGATCATAAGCCTCTGAGCTCTGTTAGGTACACAACTACTGGATGACTTACATGCACAAATACTCAGGTTCAGGCTAAAAATGATGCAGTTTGAATAAAGGATCATTCATGTTCCAGGGTAGCAGTTGGTGGCTGCTGACGCATTGTCACGCGCACCACTAGAACCAGAAAAACAACGGAGAGTGCAACACCCTGGAAAAAGATTTTTAAGTGTCTGCTAGAAGATATACCTGCAACAGAACCCAAACCGGATCAAATGAAAAACACGCAGAACAGAGAAGGAACAATGAAACAACTCAGAGTACATGGACAAAGGATGGCCGGTGCACAGAAAAGCAGCTCCAGAGAATCTCCTGCCTTGGTCTCAGTCGTTTTCCATTACAGTTCATCACCACCTCAGTGTGGGTCGAGCCTTCATTTCATCCTTGTTGCACCACCATACCATTTTTAGCTGTGTCAAAGTTTAGTTGTAAAAATAAAGTTGTAAAGGTAAAGTAAATCACAGTTGCTGTTGCTGAATTTTAAATATGGCGGGTGTGGAGGAGTCGCTCTCATGACTCATCAGTGATGTCATTCTCTGGCCAATCAGTGGCCTGCATCCTGGTGACGTTGCATTTTCGGCCCAACTCAGCTTGGTTAGAACCCCAGCCAAGTAGGTGTGAAAAAAGGAGGTACGAGCCGGTGCTGTGGCCTTGTGAAAAACCCTTAAAGCAGAGTAGAGTTGAGTAGGTACTAGTGGAAAAGGGCCTTTAGACCAAAGTGGCCAGACCTTCAAGACGCAGGGGTGAAAGAGGAAGCTTATGGAGCCAGACACAGAGCAAGAGAGCTGACAATACTTGAACCAGGTCATAGTGTGGATCAGGTCAGCAAAGACCACTGGAGCAGTCTGAGAACCATCAACACCACCAAGATCATACAACATGGAGACGGAGCTGAGAACACTGAGCAGAAACTGAGCTTAGCTCACTGCCCTTCCACGACCACATCGGTGGACTCGGGCCAGACCAACCTGACTCCAGTGTGACTGTGACCAGATCTGGGAGAATCTGTCTCCCCCAAAAGACTGGACTGGTAACACTTAGTATAGTGGTTTGCTGTGAAAAGGGCAGAATAAAGGGCGCTAAACTGATAAGGAATCACTGATGCAGTGAAGAAGAAAAATAAAAACCAATACTGCTGTGTGCTGTTACAAGGTTGTCGTCCCGTGGTGGTCCGTGTCAGTTAAAGCCCACCCCACATCAGCACCCACCTATACTGCGTTTGTGCCGGTGCAACATCAGCCCAGAAGATTCACAGCAGACACTTCTGGCTTGTCATGTTGGTGTAACATTAACATTTTGATTAGAAAGCCTTTTCTTTTTGTCTTATTTATGCTGGATATTACTGAGCTATTGTTAAAATCTGAAGTCAGAATGTCTGTTGTGCAAAACTAGTTGATCATTCCACACTGAGAAGTACCATATCTCTGAAAGACGTAGAAGGTAAGGCGACTGAAGAAGCATTAAACTATCTTTTTTGTCTGCTCTTTTGTGTGTGTGTGTGTGTGTGTAGGTGGAGGAGTCACTGGGGCAGTTGCCATAGTGACAAAGTATTTGCACTTCAGCTGTAGAATAGTATTATCCTCCCTGGAGGACAGTGCCTCCAAGGCTTGTAATTGGACAAAGTCTTCTCTGAGGAGCGCCACACAGACAACAGATGATCCAAGTGGTTGCTGTGACTTCTCATTGAGGTCAAACAAGCCGCTGGTTGTTTGAGGAGGCATGCAGACGTCTAATCTGTACAGAGCAGCATAGATTTCAGACGTGGGGATCATTGTACATTGAACAGAGAGGGATACCTGTCCAGAGGATCAGTGTACAGTAAGCAGATACGTCCTCAAGTCACTGTATATAGCAATGTATAACATACATGAGCTGGAAAGCCTCAGGGTTACATTTCAACACCTCCCTGAGCACTGTTTCCCACATACTCTAATTAGTTTTTGCTTTTAAGGAGAGATATCACATTACTTTAGTTTTACTCAACATATAGACTGTAAAGAGTAAATAGAAAACTAGAAAAGGTAAACATGCCATCTCCAATGCATTATTCATCCTCTGTCGAGGCCACTTGCAAATGAGTACATATTCAAATAAACAACAACACACCCTCTGGCAAGTCAGCGCAGCCTCACAACACACCAGGATGTGAAGACGTGGTCCTCTGATAAAAGACTGGATCAGTCAACATTTAACACCAACGCTGATTTTTCATTGTGAGGCCTGAAGTTCACTACTGTCTCCACAACACAAGGAGGAGATCAAACACTAAACAGCCTTTAATTAAACGCATTGATGACAGTAGGTTGTAGTGAAAACCGTGTTTGGATAACTGGAATTCATCATGCTCTACGACACAGATGGATAATTAAAAGAATCATATTGACTGTAAGAGTAAGAAAATGTAATAATCCATGGAAAGAAACAACAGTTCATGTATTAATCCATTTGAGTGTATTTGTACACCAGCTGTCTATCACTACTGGTTTCCTGTTGCCTATTTTAAGATCCTTTTATCAGTGGAATCCTTAATGGTTACCAGAGGTGTGGACTTGAGTCACATGACTTGGGCTGTGTTCCAGTATCCATACTTCAGTGAGTACACTTAAACGCAGTACACTCTCCATGCTTAGAAAGTGTGGCGAGTACAGCAAATAAGTGTCGTTCCAAATCGGGTACCCAATGGTCCACTTACTGGAAGTTATGTCACAATCACCGCCCAAAACATTAAAATGTAAAACCACAAAAATTTACATCTTTAGGTTTCTGGAGCTGTAGCCGATCCGGTTGCCGTTGTTGCCATTACGGTAGCCATCTGTTTTTGAGCTGACTTGGCGCCGCTTCTTCTGCTAGACAGCTAAGATGGCGGACGTGAAGTACGAAAAGTGTACATAGTTCTGCTCTCAGCGTTTTGAATTCACCATCCAGGTCCTTTCGTCGCAGTCGTAATCAGAACGCCCTACGTACTCAGACTGAGTATGGTACGTACAGGAAGTATGGACACTGGAACACAGCCTTGGACACACCAGTGACGTCACTTGGACTTGAGCATGTTGACTTGAAAACACTTGATATTTTTCCCAAAACCCAAAGATTAAAACATGTCATTTAAAACGTGTGAACAAAACCATTAATTTCCCTTGTCAGGATTGAACAAACCATCTCTCTCTCTGCTGTTTTCGTACAGATGAGCTGTCAGCACAGAAAAACAGTGAGACAGAGATGAAACAACTTCCAACTCTGCTCATCATCTGAAGTTGTAATGTGCTATGCTGTCTACTATATTGTATTATTCACATTTAACATATAATTGTTAAAATCAGCCATTGTTAAAATGACTTGAAAGGACTTGAAATTTGAAGTTTCTGGCTTAGGACTTGACTTGAGACTTGCTTGTGTTTACTCGAGAGACTTGAAGACCAAAACTTTGGATTAATTTGAAACTTGCAAATCAATGACTTGGTCGCACCTTTGATTGTTACATTGTGTGACTTTACACCAAGTAATCAGCTCTCATCTCACATACATATGAACCATGAGTGGATATATTACACGCTGATATGGAAATCCCAAATTTAATCTCAGCAATTCATAATCAGTTTGAAGTAAATCTGTGTGCCTACACAATGAACAGTATTTTTAATTTTGATGCTAAAAGAGACGAGATGCAGTGAGATTCCTTCAGCATTTTCACTCACAGTCCATCTCTGAATGTGAGCTCAGACCAGACTGGTAAAAGGATTGCACACACATGACAGACCTGGGGTCACAGCAACCATTCACCAAAACTGTTAGGGGCCCTGATCCACAGTCTAAAAACAGGGGGATAAATAGCCTAGACAGGCTTGATCTTGATCTGATCTGTGGCTGGAAACCTGCACCAGACTCTCCCCGTCAACAACACCAGTTTCCTTAATGATGGAAAGTTTAAGACCAGAGCTCCACTGTCAGTGATATGTGGCCAGTATGGATTCAGAGGTCCCAACAGAAGGACCAATAGAAAGCCCCATCCACATAACCAGTTTGCTTGTTACTGCAACACCTTTAATTTGCGTTGTTGTGCTGTGTGAAATACACAAGAGTGGAACAGTGTGACATTCCGGCACTGTTCCACCTTTGGAGGCAGAAACACTGGAACAAGTGATATGTGTTCTGGCGATCCGAAAAGCTCTAACAGAAAGGATGGTTCCAAACTGATCAGGACATCACAGGCGTAGTGACAGATGGACCGTTATCAGAACACCTCTGGAAAAGCTACAGACCAGGTCCACTGTGATGAATAAAAATCCAACGCACAAAGAGCAGGTCTGCCCCACACTGAACAAACTGCCAGCGAAGTAAAGACACGAAGATGTGAACCAAGTGGAATGAATCTGCAGTGTCCCAGTGAAGAAGTAGAAAGTCTTCACCTTTGCAGTTATCTACCCTCATCAGGATAATTTAACAAGAGCAGTTTTTCAGCTTGAGATCACTTGTGTTGAGTTGTGGTGAACTACAACTACTTCATTCAGAGTGGATTCATGCACTAAATCCTCCCCGACACCTTCTTTGAGACTTTTAGGTGAATGCAGGGAGACGTCACCTTAAAAACAGCCTAGTGACCTGCCCCAGTGCAAGTACACAGCTGTCTGTAAAGGGCTGCATTTACCAAGTTATTCCAAGAGTTTTGAATCCCTCGAGGGAAGTAGCTGGCATTTAGATTCCATGATTCAACTGAACTGTGAAAACAGATGCAGTCTTCATATGATGAATATGATATAAACGCTCTTCTGTTCCACTCACACCACAACCCTGAACCTCTCCATCAGCCCTGAGGTGAGCTGGTAATGTTTGTGACCGACTGCTGAGGTGTGTTCGAAGACCGGCCACGCAATTAGTGCTGGAGATAACATGAACGACTTTCATTAATGAAAACACGACTTAAAGTGGGGAACGAGAGAGCTTTGAATTTCATGACACAGATGTTCTTCTGAAAAACCAGCATTCTGTTCTCCAGACAGCAGGCAGCAAATATAAGTAGCCCCTGCAAATATGGAAAACCATCAGGTCACATGACTCACCAGTTTCTACAGAGAACCTTTGAAGACCAGTTCCAGAAACATAAAGATAATTAAAAATCTTGAATCTTGACAAAGCTGTCAAAGACAATAGCAGAGCCAATGGAAAGCTGTCAGTCAAACACTCGGATGACATCCTCACAGCTGATTGGTCACCTTTATTGATTAACACAAATTTATCTGATGTGGTACAAAAAAGATTCACCACTTTACAGTTGCCATGGAAGTAATATGGATCCAGAGGCGAAAAACTTATTTTTGTACCAGGCTGTAAATATGTTTAATTCTGCTGCAAAGTTGGACCTTTTGACATGGAGATCAATGGGGATTTGCTCTGTTTTGGAGCCAGCAACTAGTGGTCAGTGGAGGAACTGCAACAAAAACTACTTCCTGGATGTGCTTCAACCTGGAAATTGGTTGTTTGCTGATTGGTCATGCCTTTTTAATGAGCAGTAATGTGGTTTTGCATTGTCATGCTAAGAAAATGCTTGGAAATCCTTGACTAAGATATGGTCTTGAAGGCAACACAGTGCTGTGAAATATCAGTTTTGTACTGGTTGAGTTAAGCTAAAATGTTGCCTTTTCATTTTTATTATAATAAATTATATATGTATTATTGCACATTTGCCCGGCTCCTTCTCTGGCTGTTTTTAAATCTCATCTTAAAACTCTTTTATTCACTAGCGTTTAACTCGCCATGATTGTTTTATGTTATTTATGTGTTTTTATGTTTCACGTTGTCCTGTTTTTGTTCTTGTTTTCTCTTTTGCTTGTCCAGTACTTTGGTAAGCTGTTGTTTTTTTAAAAGTGCTTTATAAATAAATATGATTGATTTATACTTCAATGTTTTACTAAGATTGCCATTGGGAAAAGAAGTAGGAATTTTTGGTAAAAAATAAAAATAAAATGACAAAAACACACACACACAAAAACAAACATTTTGTGTCCAGTAGCTTCTGCATAATCAGGTATTTTACACACTAAGTGATACTTGTGATACTTTATGCTCCCTCAAGCAGCAAAATGCATAACAGATTGCTTATCGGACTCATCCTACCCAGCTGAGGGAACATGACACATTGAGGAGCATTAATGCAAAAGTGGATTTGCAAAAACGTATCTTATACATTACCTTGTAAAAGAGATTATATTATATATATACACACATATATTTCCCATATCATAGTTTTATCCTGCAACTTGTTGATGTCATGATCTTGAACAGGGAAAGTGGCGCTTATCACCATTTATTCTGATTTAAGTTGCTTCTCTTATGACAGATTTTCCGCCCTCACAGCACCACTGGTGACTTATCAGAGCTATTAACCTCGCATCAGATAACATCATTACTGAGGCTAATTCCAGAAAACAAATGTACATCATTAAGATACCATTTTCAAGCGGCTCCTTAGACAACAAATTAATGATTAACTAAGGGTCCTTATAAAAGAGAAGGAAAGGAAAAAAGAATGAAGACAAAGTGTGATCTTACTTTGACTGTCAAATTTCCTGATGATAGTATCCAGAAAGGTGTTCTGTGGGGCCACATGGCCCCTCCGGACAGGCATCTTCGCTGTTGTGGCTCCTGGACTTTTCAGGACTTGTCGGGACTTTTAATAGTACCACACCGAGGCTGCGGTGTCAGCACCCCCGCAGCCGAGCGCACGACGCTCACTGCGCTCCCTGCATGGACACGGCGCAGCAGCAGGTTCAGGGGCAGTGATCTGGGGGCCAAAGTTTCCCCCAACTTGCTCAGACGGGTACTGGGTCCTCGAAGTATCTCCAGGAGATGTTGAGGAGAGGAGTGTTTTGGAAAGGAGCCGCACTGCATGTGCAGCAGCCTCCAAAATCCAGGTTGAGAGAAGAGACGGCGTCTGTTTCTGTCCCTGGAGGAGAGAGGTGTCTGTCAAATGATATTTCCTGTAGGTCTTACTGTTGGTGGAATAAAGCAGATCTCTCATCCTGTTCTAGAGCCCGCTCCTGCTGGAACCATAGTTGGAGCGCTGGGCTGCGCGTTTCTGGTTGTTTCTCGTCTCCACCTCCCCCCCTGCCCCTGAAGCTCCCTGTGTTTGTCTGAATAGAAGAAAGAGCAGAATAATGTCCAGAAGACAGTAGCTGCTAGCCGATCGGCAGCTTGGATCGTCCTAGATCTGTGTTTTAGGTGTCTGTCTCTCCTCCTCCTGGCTGCGCGCACCGCCGGATGACTTCAGCTCCGCCGCCGTCGAGCTGCGCCTCTTTTAACCCTTTACTGGTTCAGACTACTGGTCAGGAGCTGCTCCCACTTCTCTGATGGACACAGACGCACGTGGGCTCTCAATTGTCCTATTTCCCCTAATTAATGAATGCTTGAATTCACACTCGAGATCCCTAGATAAAAATGAAGCTAAGACGAGGCAGATTGGTTAATAAACGTGCATATTGTTAATTAAAAAGGAAAAAAAAGAATTATTTTCTCGTTTTTGGAAGAAGGTGGATTATAAATGACACACCGAGGGTGTCAGGTTTGATTGGGTCATGTGCAGGTGTCTCTCTCATAAAACAGAAACAGCTTTGAATAACAGACTGATTGGTCACGCACAAGCACATGCACCTGCACGCCTGCTGTTAACAGGTGTTCTTCATGGACGAGGTTGCTCACACAGGCACCGCCCCGCACCTTCTCTGTCCGCTTTCATTGTAGGCTGCTGCTCTTTTATAAAATACACATTTAAAATTGTGCTTCACCGTGAAACTGCACCTGCGCAGAAGTGAGGCGTCTCCTCCTCAGCTGCACCTGAAACAGGTGATTTTCTGCGGGTAACATGGAGAAAATGCTGCTTTATTGTTTCAGGACTGGAAGGGGATTCACCAGCTACGTCACTCCGCCGGGGTTCCCCCCTTCCGTCACGCTCCCGATGATGCCTTCAGAAGTATTGGATATTCTGGTTTCAGCTGGAACATAAATAGATGAATGCCTCCAAATATTTAATGAGTGTAATGCATGAATTTTACTCTATGCATTACATTCATAGGTTAAGATGCCCTCTGCATTAGAATGTACCAGCCTATCTAGGCTGCTAATTTAAAATTGGAATGTAGAAAAGTGAAGTGAAATAATGACATAAAAAAAATGAACCATAAACAACTTCATTTAAACGGAATGCGTCAAATTATTGAAACTGATGAGGGGCTATGCAGTAGTTACTAAGATAAAACCAATTCCTAAAACAGACTAATGCAAAATCTAAATCATTGCAATAAATTATGTCCATTACTATGATGATGCCTGAGAGTGGATACAGAGTTTCTTTAAAAAAGGCGTAAGTGTCCATGCTGATGTTCATACGAGCTGCGTCTCTGCATGTCTTCAGTTGGTAATATCGTAAATGAAAAGACAAAAGAGGAGATAAGGTCTCTTTTCCTGACTGCCCCTGAAAGCATCAGCAGCGACACCCTTCTCTCTACATGTCCAACATCACATGCCTCCTCTGAGTTTATTCTGTCACTGAAACAACATTTTTATACCCTTTTTTGTTGTAGGAGACTGAGACTAACTGTTCTCTCCATGTCTGGTAATTTCAGGCCTAAAGCAACACTGGTGACTCGTGAACACATTCATCAAAGTGACCTGCACAGCTCCTTGAATGCATTAATGTTTTTTTTCTTCGTTTTTTTCAGCTATCAGTGTTTTAATGATTGGTTGGCTATGATGAATTGTAGCCTTACTGTTGGACAACTACTCAGGAGCCATCCATCAATGTCTGACATTTTGGTATGAATTTAAAAAGTATCCGTTCCTTCTCTTATTTCTTCCAGCAGTATTTACTGTAGCAGCTGGAAGCCAGAGGAGGCTGGACAGCCTTCCACCCACAACTCCCTTATTTAGTCAAGAAAAGAGACAAGGAGGCAAAAGAGGGGCAGGAGGAGGTGAAGGCGAGTTGAGAATAAGGACGAATAGAAAGAAAGATGGTTGCCTATTTCTTGTACTGTTTTGCAATAAGGAAAATAAATATCCTAATAAACAAAATGGGAAGCCTTGTTGCTTGAAAAGCTTTATATTCTAATATGCTGCAGGTCTAGAAAGGGTGGAAGAGCCTTCAGCTATCAGGCTCCTCTATTATGGAATCAAGTTCTCGTCTCGGTCCAGGAGGCAGACTCCCTCTCTACATTTATGGTTAGACTGAAGACCTTCCTTTTTGATAAAGACTTTAGCTCTGTAGTCTCTTAGACAACAACATGGTCTTGTAGCACATTTCTAGTGTAGAGACCACTCCAGGCATGTCGACCACTAGCTATGCTGCTATATGTCAAGGCTGCTGGGGGTAGGGGGTAGGGTCATGTAATTTAATCATTTAATAACAACATTATCTATCTCTCAGTCCCTCCTGTCTCCTTCTGCTGGTGCTGCACGGCACCCTCCCCATGATCCAGGTCCTGATCAAGGTTTCTTCCCACAAGGGAGTTTTTTCTTGCCACTGTTCAGCTTCCATGTGCTCGGGGGTCATGAACTGGGTTTCTGAGAAGTTTCCAGAGATGACTGGTGTTGTAACAGATGCTATAGAAATAAAACTGAACTTATCGGAATGTGATTTCAAACCCCCAGTTCTCCCAGAGGCATATGAGCTGAGAGCATTATGAAGAAGCTGAAAACAGACGATTCCTGTTTGTTGAAAAGCAGACAGACCAGCAGGTGAAACAGTTAGTGATCTACATGAGAAGTAGAAATGGGTGTTTTCTATAAGAGCATGTTTGTGTGGGTAAAGTAGTTAAAGGTCACACCCTGGACAACAGTCAGAGATTAGCAGCCATCTCCATCATCCCATCTTTCTAAAATGATCCATCAAAGGAAGTCCTGCTCTGTTTCACAGTTTTTGCAACAGTATTCAGTTAAGTCTTGTTGCCAGTTTGGGGATGGGTCACATGGATCATGGTGGCTACATTTACCTTCTCAGAAGATTTTTGTAAACTTCTGTTCTGGAAGTTCTGAAATGAAAACAGCTGTTGATGACGTGTTTACACAATTCACTGTTTTTCCTTCACATCAAAAATGACTGATGAACTGTGAATTCTGATAATTTTGTGTTCATTGAAGAACCTCGCTGCTTCTGGTCTTGAAGCTGTATTTTGTCCATGTGTAGCTTTTATCATACATATCATGGTTTTTAGGACGCACATGTCTTTTTTCCCCTAAAGCTTTCATCTTTGCCCTCTTTGAGCCACAGCCTGTCAGAGGAGTGGATGATGTAAACCTGTGTAATCCCTGCTCAGTTAAACCACTAATAAGAAAGTTCCCTTCTGTGTTAAAATAAAACAGAGCAGCAGTGGTGTCATTGCACAGCATTATTTGATTACTTTAACTAGAAATATAGCTTTAGAAGTTCAGGAGCACTCCTCCTTGAACTGCCACATTATCGTGCTGGAGGGGTTTGAGTATCCGAACGATCCTAGGAGCTATGTTGTTCGGGGCTTAATGCCCCTGGTACTGTCTCGAAAGGCAAACAGGTCCTAGGTGACAGATCTGACTAAGAGCGGTTCATAAACCCCATATGAGAAATCAAACAGCGAAGTCGTGTACTTCGCCCAGATTGGCGTTACCGGAGCCCGGCCCTGGAGCCAGGCCTGGGGTTGGGGCTTGCAGGCGAGTGCCCGGTGGCCGGGTCTTTGCCCGTGGGACCCAGCCGGGCTCAGCCTGAACGAGCGACGTGGGCGCCTCTTCAAGTGGGCTCACCACCTGCATGAAGAGCCATAAGGGGATGGTGCAGTGTGATTTGGATGGCAGTCGTGGGCGGGGACCCCAACGACCCAATCCAGAGACAACAGCTCTGGCTATGGGGACATGGAATGTCACCTCATTTGGAGCGGGGAGGGGGTGGGGGGATGAGCTTGTGCAGGAGGAGGGTGGAGCGGACACACTGTCTGGGCTCTGGAACCCAAGTCCTTGAGAGAGGCTGGACTCTCTGCGAGCTGGTGTGGGCTTGCTTATAGCTCCCCAGCTCAGCCGCCATGTAATGGAGTTCTCCCCGTGGAATGAGAGGGTCGCATCCCTCCACCTTTGGGTGGGGAGCAGCTCTCACTGTTGTCTTGGCTTACGAGCCGAACAACAGTGCACAGTACCCAGCCTTCTTGGAGTCCCTGGAAGGAGTACTGGCAGGTGATCTAACCAGGGACTCCATAGTTCTGTTGGGAGACTTCAACGCCCACGTGGGCAACGACAGTGTGACCTGGAGGGGTGTGATTGGGAGGAACGGCCTCCCAGATCTGAACCCGAGTGGTGCTTTGTTACTGGACTTCTGTTCTAGTCACAGTTTGTCCATAAGGAACACCATGTTCAAGCATAAGGGTGTCCATCAGTGCACGTGGCACCAGGACACCCTAAGCCAGAGGTCAATGATCGACTTTGTGGTTGTGTCATCTGACCTCCAGCCACATGTCTTGGACACTCGGGTGAAGAGAGGGGCTAAGCTGTCAACTGATCACCACCTGGTGGTACGTTGGATCCGCTGGTGGGCGAAAAAGCCAGACAGACTTGGCAGACCCAAGCGTATCGTGAGGGTCTGCTGGGAACGCCTGGTGGAAGCTGGAGATATTGAGTCAGAGTGGACCATGTTCTCCACTTCTATTGTGGATGCGGCTGTTCAAAGCTGTGGCCGTAAGTTCTCTGGTGCTTGTCGAGGCGGTAATCCCCAAACCCGGTAGTGGACGCCGGAAGTAAGGGATGCTGTCAAGCTGAAGGAGTAGTCCTATCGAGCCTGGTTGGTTCGGGGGACTCCTGAGGCAGCTGACAGGCACTGATAGGCCAAGCGGACGGCAGCTCGAGCAGTCGCAGGAGCAAAACCTTGGGTCCTTGGCTGACACGTCTCTAGTCGAACCTTGGATCCAGGAGGAAGAATGCAGTTTTCGTCCTGGCTGTGGAACACTGGACCAGCTTTATACCCTCCACAGGGTGCTTGGGGGTGCATGGGAGTTTGCCCAACCAGTCCACATGTGTTTTGTGGACTTAAAGAAGGCTTTTGATCGTGTCCCTCATGGCATTCTGTGGGAGGTGCTCCGGGAGTATGGGGTCGGAGGCCCTCTACTAAGAGCCATGCGGTCCCTGTACAACCGGAGCAGGAGCTTGGTTCGCATTGCCGGCAGTAAGTCAGACCTGTTCCCAGTGCGTATTGGACTCCGGCAGGGCTGCCCTTTGTCACTGGTTCTGTTCATTACTTTTATGGAGAGAATTTCTAGGTGCAGCCAGGGGCCGGAGGGGGTCCGGTTTGGGAACAACTGGATTCCATCTCTGCTTTTTGCAGATGATGTGGTCTTGTTGGCTCCTTCGAGCCAGGACCTCCAGC
>JBAMYA010003317.1:0-18256 GCA_037176975.1 Arrhamphus sclerolepis | reverse complement strand
TCATTAATATTGTTTCCACAAAGATGATCATTTAACTGATTTAGAACAATTTTCTCAAGAATTTTAGAGATAAAAGTAAGGTTAGAAATAGGCCTGTAATTAGTTATATCGTCAGAATCCAGAGACGTCTTTTGAAGTAGAGGTTTAATTACTGCAATCTTAAAACCTTTGCGTACATAATCAGTTAGAGGGGATCCAGGATTACAGAACCTATCATGGCAAAAATTTCTTTAAAGAGTTTAGAGGGAACAGGATCTAGTACACGTTTATCAATAGGAGAGAAGCAGTCTACTTCAACCCTCCCTTTTCTCTTTATAGATTTTGCTTGTATTTCTATATTTTTGTCCTTCTAATATGTTTTATTTTTCACAAACCAAGCCAGCGCTGGAGAAACACTGGACATTGACTCTTCCTGAGGACTCACTTCCCAGACATCTTCCTGAGTCTCCAAAGGTGATGTCCTGACTGAATTATCTGATATTCTTAAATCTTAGTATTATAGTAATAGCAGCTAGTGTTTTTTTTTGTTTTGTTTTGTTTCTTTTACCAGCTGATGTGCTGTCACCAGATGAGTTCTTGTCTTGCTCCGTCCCTCTCATATCTTTCTTATCACCCTCTCAAAGATTCATGTCCTCCTCCCTGATTGATCTTCAAATTTACTCTCAGGAAAACAAGATAATTTCCTGCAGGGGTAAAGGTTACTCAGCACAAGCAGATGTCATTTTTCATGCTGGCTGAAATGTCACCCTGTTTTTTTTTCTTTTCCTTTTCTTCATTTACCTCTTGCTGGATCTTTTCTTTGGAGCGTGCACAGCACTGTACATCATGGTAGCCGATCTGGACCAGCTGATGAGCAGCAGCTGCCGGTGTGGTCGGCCTCAGAGTGTCGATGCAGAGGTTCACATCAAAGGCGGCCATGAACAATTTAGCACTTAGACAAAAAGAAAGTGGAATCTGGAGGGTAATTTAGCTGTTAGTTTGACTTACAAAGGAACATTCCACAAGAGTGAAAACTGAAAATGAAAATATGTCCTCAGGTCAAATGTGACTGCATATTATTGTATTCATTATTTTTCATTTTCCCCAAGGGTTTACACAAGAGGCCTTTATCTTAAGATGGGGTTAAATGCTTCAGCTTGTACAGTCATGTACTAGTTAGTTTCGGTGTAAAAGTATAATAAAAGATGATCTGATCTGGTCTCAGCATTTGGCTAATGTGAGCTCAGATGAACAGCAACATGTGACTTTTTTCACTCTGACATCATTTATTAAAAAAAAAAAAAAAGAGTAATCAACACCAACAGTTTTAATTGTGAAAGAATGCTTGTCCATGTGTTGCTTTTAAAGTAAGGACCCAACACAACGTTTCATTTGAGTTGAGGTTGATTGTCAGATTATAGTCCTAGAATCCCTTTAACATTGATTAATTCATATATTTCAGCCTCCTGTGTCCAGTCACGATCACTCTCAGCACAAACCGCCACTGCCACTATTCCTCGGGAGCCCAAAACAGGCCTGGATAGCTGAGCAACCGATGGATGTGGCTGCACAAATATCTTCACCAGAGCTCTGCAACTACAGGTGGAAGAAGCTGCAATTTAAAACAACTTTTAGATCAATAGAAATCATTGATAATATATGATCATATGAGTGTCTGTGTAGTGATGTGAGGTAATTAAAATTTGTAAATCTTGTGTACATTGTGGATAACAATCTTTAAAAAAAAAAAATTTCAGAAGCAAGTCTCCTGCTTCAACCTCTGGACTCAGAGGTCTGTCTGAAAGATCAGAGAAGATTCTGGAAGAATGGTAACTAATCAGATAATGATACGCTGTAACTTCCTGATTACTTTTTGTCTTCATTTTTTAAAAGATATTAGTAGTTTGGTATTTGTTGTTCTCAGGGGCTTCACTGACAGTCGTACAGCTCTTCTTATGTTGAAAAGAGCTCAGAAGATGAAATCAACCAAACAACAGCAGAGGAAACATGGAAGTGAGTTCAAATACTGGAACAAAATACCAAGAATATGGATATAAACACCCTAGAAATAACTAACGCTTCATCTATGTCAAAATAATACACACAAATTTTTCATGTCTTTATCAAATGCACACATTAAACATCCTTAGTGCTGGGAAAAATTAGCTGAACCCGTAATTACTGATTGCTTCAACAAAAACTAACTAAGCTAACACAAATAAAGTGCAGTTAATGAAATGAATCATGAAATGTCTAAATGGCAATAAATGTTCAAATTTTCAGTTTGGTTTTCAGTTTGGGCTTCATAAGAAGCACTAACCCTCACTTAAACAAGACCTCTGAAGACAATTAATCAGGAGCAACTGATCTGTGAGAAAGTCTTCTCAAGAGTGTTTAGATGTTTATTAATCCACTGTCAGACCAACTGGTCTTGAACTTATATAGCACCTTTTTAACATTTCTTTTTAAAGATTTTTGTGGCTCTGCTGAAGTCTGGTAGATCAAAGTCACATCTGGACAGATGTACAGTCTGAAAATGAGTCAAAGGACCTCCTCATCCAGAAAGGACCAACTGTTGCTGTTGGGGGGGCGGGGGCAAGGCAGGTTTGGAGTCCTGCCCATGGACGTTTGATGGGGTTAGGAGGACAACAAATGGCAGAATCCTAATGTGATAAAGAAGAACCCACGAGTTACAGATAAAGGACTGAAGACTGCAACTGGCAAACATCTGTTTTCATGAGTCTACCAAACTGAGAAGTTAAAATTTTGTGAACTGATGAAGCAAAATAATATTCAGCAGCTTGTGTGGCCCAACAATAGTTCAAGTTACCAACATCAAAACATATCAGTGGTTAAATGTGATAGAAGAAGCAACATGATTTAGGCCTGGACTACTTATCTTTAATAAATATAATGTCCACTTGAAGCTTTGACCATTAACGAGGGGTGGAATGATTATGTCAGTCAGTGTCAATGTCAGTTCGAGGATAGATGATAAACAATTCAAACTGAAAATATCAGAACCTCTAATCATCATCAATACACGCGGTGCTACAAATATTGAGTAAAAACCCAAGTCTGTGATTGTGACTTAAATTTGGCTCAGGTCACCAAACCAGACAATGTAAAGGGGTTCACCCGCTTCTTCTTGCTACTATGTTTTAGCTTTTCATTGAATATGAATGTCTTTTCCTGCAGATTTTATAGAAATGTAACAGTTTAACAGCTGGAAACTTGCATAAGATGCAGTTATTCATCAGCACAACAGAAATTCTCACAGATGAGCATCTGCATCTCAATCAGGTGAGACATCACAATTTTATTTTCTACAATGTTTCCAATTCACACAAAATAACTGCAAACATCTATATATAAAAAAAAAAAAAAAAAGCTAAAAAATACTGTTAAATATTTTTCGTACTTGAGCTCCATTATCAAAAGGCACCTTTTTAGAAAATACATAAAATACAAACAATTTCATAGTGTTATTTGTTTTCTAAAAACACAGTTTGAAGTGACAGGTTTTATTCAGGGACTGGGTCGATGCTGAGCGGTTCTGGAGGTGCGTCAAGGATCTCAAACATGTCATCAATGACCTGCCACAGACAGTTGTCCAGAGGGAAGTCGTTGTCCACCAGATTGACCAGGAAGTAGTTGTCATGGATGTACTTGATGATCATTCGTGAAGGGGACTCGTCTTCGTAGAGTTTGGCCCACTGCTCGATCCACAAAGCGAAGGCCTCATCCTGAGGAAACACAGCGAGAGACTGAGCGGAGGAATCAGGAAGCTGTTCAGACACTGAACCTACCATGTACATCTGAACACTGCAGGTGCCAAACGAAATGTACTGATGAATAAACAACAAAACCAAAATTCTAAGTTTCAGTTCCCTGTACAAACTCCAGACCAGCTGAACCAAGAACCAACTGAATCTTCTTGTTGTCAAGTGTCGTCACCATGGTAGGGTCCAGCTTCACGCCAACATCAGAGCAAAATGGGGAAAAAAATAAGCATCTAAAAGCTTGTTTTCCGAGAACAGCGGAGATTACAAAGTTGTGAGACTGCATTAGAAGCGTTACATCATATGAGAAACCTGTGAAACATTTAGTCTACAGCTCACTGAAAAGTAGAAACAAGGAACCTGGAAGAGTTGTTGAACGGCTACACAGCATTATATCGAGGTGAATGCTGGTGTGTTTACAGAGTTGTAAATGCTTACACACACACACACACACACAAACAGAGGCTGCTTTCAACACACAAGTGTTTTTGCCAAAACGTAGCAGGTCTACATAGCATGTAAACAGTTGTACAATCTGCAGAACAAGTGGGATACTGCAACTTGGTAGGCAGTCTAGCACACAACTGGCCAGACTAGCTTAAATGCTGTCTCCTGCAATGCAAGAACAGAACACAGAAGACGCTGTGGGATACATGGTATCCACTGGGTGGCAGCACTGATCCAAACCGCTGCATTTGCTCGATTTGTAAACTTACAGTCTTGAACCAACCTCCACTGATTCGGAAGGCAGAAGAAATTCCAGATTATGTTCCCATCATTCCCAACGGTAAGAAATAGAGGAATACTGACTGAAAGGTGAGTGGTGATCCAGTCTATTCTACTGGAACACCTGGAAAGCCCAAAGCCCTGGAGGAATGAGTTCCACCCCCTAATGTTGGGTTCACAATGTACGATTTCTACAGTCTTACACGATTAATGCTAGCCACGTTCCACCAAGTAAAACCAGCAGATAATTCATTTCCAGCATGTTCCACTGTGATTGAACACACGTTGAATCGTGGCTACGACAGAAACAAATCTTTGTGTATTTCAGGATCTAAATACTGCATCATCACGTCATGAGCAGGTTGCTACTAACATGCTAATGCACTGATGACTCTTAAAGTTATTGTTGTCATAGTGGTGTTGGTGTACTTTGAAAAGAAAAATAAAATCAAGGAATATTAGTGTATTTCTTCTGAGTTGCACTTTTTTTTTTTAAATTTTCCTTTCGTTTCCATTGTATCTGGCACTGTTGTTGCTAGGCTACTGTGCTGTGTAGACGTGCTGATGTTTACGTTATTTCACAGTGCGTTCCTATTGGTTGGTTAGCTCACAGAGCTCGTAGAGGCAGCGACAGGCCGTCTCACTCAGACAATCACTGCTGACATCTGCCTCAGCCGTCTTTGGTCCCAGGATGATGGATCGTACATCTTTTCTCCCGTCTCATTGGCAGATCTATCTCTACCACTTCTGAGCTACGATGGAACATTTTGACCACCACTGACCATCTTTAGTCTGAGACGGCTGAAGACGTACAGTGTGAACCCGACATAACACGTCTAACTCCGAGGTACTGTATTAGACCATATTCATAAAGACTCCCATACAAAGTCAGGACAACCTTACCTTCCAGTACATGAAGCTGACTGGATCCACCACAGTGGGCTGAACGATCTCCCTGCCTGGGAAGATCCCCCATGTCACGGCGTTTGGCTGCATGTCGTGGGCATTGGTCAAGTTCTGTCCCTGCACACAAGAATATCGATGCCGACACACTAAATCACACACAAATGCCCCAAAACGATGGCTGACAGGACTCCTTCGCTGCAAACTTACATGGACGTTAACAATGTGGTAGTTTACACGTGGCTCGTACTTCTTCAGCACTTTAAGGAGAGCCGTCACATTTTCACTGGAGGTGAAAAACTCCAGATATGCCTGTTCAAGATGCAAGACAAGAAGAATGTAGACACGTCACAAAAAAAAAAACAGCTAGTCTCCCGCATCTCCAGCTCCATGTTCCCACCTTCTGGAAGACATAGCCTCCTGGAGGCCCCCAGCCGACTATGGGGTCTGTGGATGGTTTTCCGTTGATGTTGGGCTGAGAGTTGATGGTGAGAACTCCGCGCTTGTTCACCTTTTCCAGCTCATCCTTCAGCAGGTTGGTCTCTGGGGCCAGAGCCTCATCGTTCCACGGCAAACACATCACCTAGCAGACAAAAACTCAGAAAGCTCAAGTCTGCCATCAGGGCGGTAGCTTTAGGTAGAGTAAGGCAGAGCCGTGGAAACACAAATATCCAATTATATCGGCTTTCATCATCAATTAAAGGATAACACCTCAGAATTAATCAGCATTACTCTGAGTAAGAAACTATCAGGTAAAAAGTTACCTTAATGTAAGAAAGGTCATATCCTAAGCAATAAACAGATTTAGACATTTGAAGTATGTCTATTCTCATTATTGCAATTAAATCTCATTATTAGATACATGAACACCACATCAAATTGAAATAACCAAAATATAACACCATTTTGGAGGTTTTGGCATCAATTCAGAGCATGTATGAACCAAAACACAGAATCTGTAACTGAGACTTCGATCGTCCTCCTCAGCTGCTCTTTTCTTTTCTTCCATCAGTTCTAAAACCATCAGTCAAGCTTTTTCTTTTTGTGGTTTCAATTCTGAAATCAGTGTCAAATCAGCACCATATCAATCAACAGCAGATGAGGCGGGACATAGCTGAGATCAAGCAGCTCATTGGCTGCTGAATAAGCTCTTAATCTTAGTCTAGTTGAGTGCGTCATCTTTTCCACCTGTTAGTATTTATGGCTTAGTGAGTCAACACAAGAAAATGAAAATAAAGAAATTTTGATCAAAAAAAAAGGAAGAAATAATCTAAGCAGCGGCTTTGCGAGCTTGTGGGAAATTCTGTACACGGTGAAGGAGACTGTCACATGTTCTTGGGGAAATCCAAAAATATCAAAATAATCGTTAACTGTCAATTTTGTGCATTGGTTAATTTAGAGAAACAAAAAGTGGCTTAAGGTAATCAGACACCAGAATACAGCAAAAGGAAAAGACAAGCGATCCTCGGTTGGATCCAGCCGCGCTCCACATCGTTCGTCTACCTTGTGTCCACTTCGATTCGGCTGGGCTGTGATGTAACTGGTGAAGACCTCGAAGACGCTCTGCTCATTCATCAGCTCCTCCCCCCACATCTGCAGAAGCGCTTCCTTTGATGACTTGCTCTTCAAGTAGAAAAGGTAGTAGTCGTTTAACTCGCCGAAGGCTGGAGATGATGAGTTTCCCCTAAAAAAAATTAAAAAAAAAAAAGCAGGAGGAAACAACATTTTACATCAAGTTCACTTTGTCCTCTCATCACACAGCTGTCCAGTTAAATCAAATTAGAAAGAAAAGAGATGAAGTTTGAATTTCTGTTACCATCTGCCGTTGGGGAACTCGTCCCAGTCCTGGGTCCTGTAGATGTAGCTCTTGGGCCTGGAGGCCCAGAAGATGGGCCGCACATCCTCCACCTTCCGCTTGGGATTCGCACTCACCGCCCAGGGAAGAGGCCGCCTGGCAGACAGAACAGGACCTAAGATCCTGGAACCAGTTTAACCAGCCCTGGATCTCTGACATATCTGGTTCACAACTATGAGCTTCTACATATACATATATACATTCAGCAGCATAGTTAATGGGAAAAGATCAAATACTTCTCAGAGCTGAAGGTGTTAAAAAGAAAAATACTATTTCAAGCAGTATCAGAACAAATATCACTGAAGGTACCTTTAATTCCTGTACTATGACCACCATATCCTCCTGTAGAACAACTATAACACTATTTAACTACAGAAATACTGCTACATATGAACAGATTTTAATTTTCCTAAAGGTCTGACCAGCTGAGCCCCATTTTTGGCAGTTATTTTCTTTCTAATAACTTTAGTTTATTGCATAAATGAACATAAACAACAAGTGAAAGATAGAAAATGCGCATTCTAGTTTGGAGTTTTAATTTTATCCTCTTTTATCTCTTTTATCCTTTTAACACGGCTCCTGAAACTACTCGACTGACCTGGGGTCCTCCATCCAGAGGCCCAGCTGTCGGAGAACCTCCATGGTCGCGACCTCTCGGTTCAGGGTGTAGAAGTGGAGGCCCGGTACTTTCCCACTGTCCAGCAGCACACGGCACATCTCCACAGCCTGGTGGATTCCATAGTTACGGATAGCAGCATCGTTGTCTTTGATGGGCTCGATGACTTTGGTGATCTCCTCTGGCACCTCCAGCTTTGACAGCTTGACAAGCTGACGTAAAGACTGGTAACCCTGGAGATGACCAGGAACACGTGAGTGTGGTGGTGGGACAGCACCTGTGAGGGACTGACTGGCACACCTGCGCTGTATGTGCCAATCAAGGTCCCTCCATTCCTGCAGCAGCACTCTGGCTCTTGGGACCACCAGGTCAGCTCCTGCTACATAACAGCAAGATTACATTAGCCTGTTGTGGAGTGTTTTATGCTGATGGAGAACCTAAGTAGCTGCTGCTACAGTCAGAAAATATATAAAGTCCTGCAAATGTGTGCCTGAGCTCTGTTTTTTCTTCATCATCAGTAGTTGTAGAGAAAAACTGAAAAAGAAAGGATCCACTTTCTACATTTCTGACAATGGCAGCCACCATCATACTTCCTCCTCTATGCTTCGTCACTGGAGCCACATATGCAGACCAGTCTGACCATTTCCTTTCCTGTATCTTAGAAAGACAAACCTCTAATTTCAACTCTTTGAAGCCAAGTACATTTCCCCACTCATCTAATGCCCCCTGTTTTTCCTTTCATTCTTTTTGCACGTGTCCTGCAGACTAAAGAGGAGAGGAACCATCCAGCTTGTTCTCAGCAGAAGCATCTCTGATGGTATCGGGTTGCATTAGCGCCTACGGTGTCAGCAGCTTCCACATCTGGAAAAGCTCCATCAATGCTGAAGAGAACGTAGAGGTTTCAGAGAAGATCTTCCATATTAGAAGGTACTTACTGCATCCATCACAACTTTCCAGTCACTTTGAACATCTGTTATGTTTCTAATGTTCTACTGGGAATTAAATATGGGTTTATGAGATTTATGGGACATCGCAAATACTTTGCGTTAGAAGTAAAAAGTCATCACACAGTGAGAAATAAAGAAATCGTCAATAGAAAAAAAGTCGTACTGAGATGCAACCCTCTCACCTGTAATGGACTCATGAGGCCACTATCAGTGTCTACACATTAACACAACATTACTCAGCTCAGGAAATTTACCAGCTGACCTCTACCCTGGTTTACATCTGGAAAGTCCAACAAAAGGCTTTTTATCAGTCTTCCTAGAAAGTTTTTATAGCCCTGCACCTGAGCCCAGATGATGTGTAATGACCTATCTTTACTGCACCGCAGGACAGAATATCCTGCTCAGCATTTCCACAATATTTAATTCTGTAGGTATTCATTTAACTTTTATCTCTTTAATATGTAATGCAACATCAAATGAGTGATCATGCAAATGAAGAATGTTAATGTTGTCCCGTCTGATACACCGAATGTCTTCAGCTAAACAAATGTGACCTGTCACGTGCAGAAATAAGCCATGAGTGGTGATGTTTATTTCAGCTCCCATCTTAACCAGTTAGAGCAGCTTCACATGTGACACGCGTCTCACTTTAGATATGTTATCCATTCACAAGAGGAAGCGACTATCAGCACACAACCAAAACCTCGAATGTCATCATATTTATTTGCATATCAGCAATAAAACAGCCGTCATAATATTTGGTTTGTTTGTTTGTTTGTGTGAGTCTAAAACAGTCACATCAATAAGCGAATACTATGAGTTCTAACTAGAACTCAACAGATCCATCTCACCAGTTCTAGCTTCAGTACATTGGTTCCCTGTTAAATTTAGAGTTAAATTAAAAATATTTATTTATTCCTGCTGGGGGAGTCCTACTGTCCACTGAGCATCTTTCTTATCTTATTTCAGGATTTTCCTGAATGGTTTAATCACACTGTCCATCTTCTGCAGTCACTCCTGATATTGGCCGTTTACCTACAGCTGTTGACTCCTGACTGTAGAACACCACACGTTTTATATATTTCTGTGCCTCTCCTCTGTCTGTCCTGTCTCCTTCCTCATTCCTTCCTTTTCCAGACTGTCCTTTGGTAGAAGGGTCCCCCCTCTACCTGAGCCAGCTCCTGCTCCTTGCTATTGTTCAGCTTGCTATGTGTTTGGGGGTCATGCTCCGAGTTTCTGTGAAGCATCTAGAGACAACTTGTGTTGCAATAGACAATACATGAATACGTCTGAATATGCACCTAATGGTGCTTTCAGAACTTTTCTTTTTCGTTTGTCCTCCTCTCGTCTCCACAGAGAGCTCTCTCTCATCCAACCATCTTCCCCTTACCCCCCTCCCTCTTCACCCAGATGTCTTCCTCACATGCGATGGCTTTTTAGAGCAATTTCAGGAAATAATAGGTTACCTTTTTAGTTAAACACTAACAAGTACTGTGATGAGACCACGACACCAAGGAAAAGACAGGAGGCAGAGTTGGAGGCAGCAGAGGCTACAATGTTGAGGTTTTCTTTGGGAGTAACGAGGATGGATCAGATCGGGAAAGTACAGGACAGGACACTGTTAGATGTTTTAGAAAGTCAGAGAGGCCAGACTGAGATGGTTTAGACATGTACGGGAGGGATAGTGAACATATCAGTCAGGAGGTCTAGATGAAGACCAAAGAGGAGATTTATGGATGTAGAGGAAGAGGAGATGAAGAGAAGAGGATGCAGAGGACAGGGTTAGATGGAGGTGGATGATTGGCTGTGGCGACAGAACCATTCACAGAAACCCAGCAGTCCTAATCTGCAGAAACCTCCACTGTTGATTACGTTTGTGTTACTTACTAACAGGAAGGGAACGTGCAACAAAGGAGGTTTTCATTTCTGAGTGTGTGGTTGAAACAAACACACACACAGTGCCAGGTAAGAGACACCAGAGGACATTAGGAAACTTGTCAAGACTTGTGAGGGGAGGAGGTTACTGAAGATGAGTAAGACAACTGACTTTCATGGGAAACCTTCACCTGTTCTTTTTCCAATCATTTACACCTGTTTCTTTTTCACTACCTGCAGTTCAGCCATTTCTTGATATCAACATATCAGAACATACTAATGTAAATGAATACATTGCCTTAATTACAAAGCCAGACACCACATAATGACTCATCTCCAAATGAAGAAGGATAGACGGTTCAGAGAGATTCAGTATGATGTGAAACAAACTCGCTTGAACTTAATGTTCACGTGAAACCAGCAGCTGTAAGAATTCCCCCACACTATCAACACGGGTTTGTTGGAGTCGTGGTAACCATTAACAACAGTACTCCTGTTCCTAGAAGAAGCAGGCAGTTACCTGGATGGGGAAAATCCCAGGTAGGATGGGGCACGTGATGCCAATTGCCCTGCAGTCGTCCAGGAACTTGAGGAACGTGTCGGCCCTGAAAAACAGCTGCGTGATGACGAAGTCTGCTCCAGCGTCCACCTTCTCCTTCAGGTGCCTGAGGTCCTCGTCGTAGCTGTCTGCCTCAGGATGGCCTGTGGGGTAGCCTGAACACACACACACACACACACACACACACACACACACACACACACACACACACACGTTTAAATGACTGGACAACTGAGTTTTGAAGTGTCCAGAATCAATCAGGGGGGTGAAAACATACCAGCGACACAGATGTCAAAGTATTCATCAAACTCTGATCGGATGTGTTTAACGAGGTCCACAGCGTAGTTGAAGCCGCCCTCCTCTTCCTCCCAGTCAGTCCCCACTGGATCTGTGGACGAATCAGAATATTAATCCTGAATTCACTCACTCCGATCATACAGTTTTCGTGAAACATAGAGGCTCTGCGGCTCAGGACCAGGCCAGTTCCTGTCAACAGAACTATGATCTGACACCATCTGACCACAGAGTTTGAGTTTTTCATCTAGATCTGGCAGTGGGAGCAGGGTCCCTCTGGAGAACTAACCAGTAGACGAGGACAGAGCTACGTGGTCGTTTCTGCGACGGTGTTTGAGAAGATCGCAACTGTTGTTCCTGCTGGGTGACCAGTGACTACAGATGCACTGGAAGCAGTGCTCTTGGCTGATGACACCGTGTCCACCGACTCATCATGATGCGTTCACTGACTGCAGAGAAAAACTTGGAGCAATGCTGCTGTTTTTTGTGTCTACATGCAGAAAGACATCCTGAGCAAACTCCTCCATCGACGCTGCGGCTGCTCTGAATTCATTTGCTGCGAGATCAAATTGCATATGAAAGAAAAATGGTTTTGTGTCAATCTTGGCATAAAACCACCACGTATGTAGACACACACAAAAAAATGGCATAACTCAGGAGAGCAGCTGGTTTATGTAAAAAAATACATAAAATCATCATTTAGCAAACGTTTGCAAAAGATTTTACGACAAAGAGTTTGTACAAAATTTTCAATTTGCCAGCTGTTGTAATTTTATGTCAAAATGTAAAAAAAAGAAGTTGATATTTTCCACCGAAAAGTTAAAAAGTTATAATTTTGTGACAATTGTGACTGAACTGTAAAATGTTTTGTTGGAAGAAAAAAAGTCTTGATTTTACAAAATTTGTCAAAATGTTTTCACGATTTTTGCTACATTTGTCATTTTAAAACAAATTTTTTTTTTTTTAAGTCTTTTTTTTTTATTTGTGATTAAACAAGTTTTTGATTTGAGTACAACCTTTTTTTGGTTTTATAAACAGCAAAATCACTAATTTTGTGAAATTTGAGATTTTATGATAAAGAATAACTGGCACTTTAACAGTAACCATGGCGATGAAATAGTTTGACACCTCTGCATTAAAAGCTGTAAAGTCATACCGAAGACATTTGATCCACGTCACACTTTGGAAATTAATTAACTTCAGAACACAGAAGAGTTTGAATTCCTGCTGGAGTGAAACTGTAAAAGGGAGACAACTACGTTGTATTCATCATGTAAACTACTCATTTTAGCTCGGTTATACTGAAACTGAAAAAAGGAAAAAAACAAACTTGGACGCTGAATGCAGGAGCACAGAAAGCGTTTTTGTTTTTTGGGTGTGTAGCCGCAGCGCCGTTAACACCTGCGGCAGGTCTGCAGACAGATAAGCTCTTCACAGAAGCATAAATCTCCTCTTTTCTAAGAATTCCAGTCCAAAAGCTAACAGGCTGTTTTATGTCTTCAGGTCAAACTCCGTCTCCATCCACCTCGTACCTCCTCTCAGAGCCATAATGTTCTTGAGGCCAAGGTGCTTGGCTTTGGCCAGGTATCCCGTGATCCTCTCTTTGGTCTGGTTGCAGCAGGTCAGGTGCAGGATGCTCTCCAGGCCGCAGTAGTTGACCGCTGTGCTAGCAATCATCATGGATGAAGTCTCCTTATCGGAGCCCGGGTCCCCGGCCGGGTGCCACGTTATGTCGATGAAAAGGGGCCCTCCGGAGCCCATACGGTCAAATCTGCAAAAATAAATAAACAAATAAACAAACACACGGACAAATAAATGATCCAGCTGCTGTTTAATTTAATTCCTCAACAATAAGCTGGATAACTGAGGCTCATTTGAGAAAACTACTTTTATCTATAAACAAGTCCATTTTTGAGTCCATTTTTAGGAGACAAATTTAGTTTGAACTTCTAAAACAAAGACTTGCATCAGTCTAAATATGCAAATGAGTCTGCAATTCTAAGCGAGAGCTTGCAGACCTTCAAGAGCTGCTGCAGCGGCTAACTGACAGGAAGCATGGCCACTGCAAAACAGAAACAACTAAAAGGATCATAAAAAGTTTCACGTCCGTCATTCAAATAAACGTGTGGCAAGAGTTGGTGCTGGTTTCTGGCAAGCTGGGCCTACAACACGGAGGACAAACAAACAAACAAACAAACATGGGAAGGTTGAAAAAGAGCAACGTTTGGGAGGACCAGATCAGAAAACCCAAAACAATATTCCTTTAAAATGGAAAATGCAGTAGAAAACAAATGGAAACTGAGAAACAAATGAATTAGAGATAAGCTGAAGGAAATGAGATTCAAACCCAGTAAAGCCAGATATAAACCGTTTTTAAACCAAGGTCAAACAAGGTCGCAGTCACCCGCCATCTGTGGTCATCAACTGAGGAATCATGAGCGTCTGTTTGAGGGAGATTCATTAACTCTACAGTAAATATAAGTTTCCTCGTTCCGCCAGTGGAAAGTAGCTTTGATGATGTCACTTTTGAGGGTGATAATGCGCCTCGCGGTGTTAAAACATTTCTGCAGGAAAAACAGATGAGCTCAAGGACACGGCCAGCAGACAGCTCAGACATCAATCTGATGTCGGAACAATGAATAAATAAATAAATAAATAAATAGGCTGCTGCAACAGAAAGGTGGAACATGGCTGACGTGATTGAGTGACGCTCATAAAAAGTGGAGAAGGTCCAAAAAAAAAAGAACTATTCATGTTTGGTTCAAAGTTAGTCCAAAAAGATAAATATGGCTTCAGTTCAGATCTGAATGTACTGCGAATAAAAACCTAAAATCAAAGAATCTAAATTATTAACACGATCCGTCAATCAACAGCAGGGGAGGCGGGACATAGCCGAGATCTAGTAGCTGATTGGCTGCTGAATAAACTGATAGTCTAGACTCTAAAGTCTAGAGCAGTGCTTCTCATCGTTATACCTTTGAGACCCAGTGTGCAGTGTGGTCTCTCTTCATCTCCAGTCACATTTGTTGCGAGTCCAAGACTGAGATACGCATCCTCATATTTTCTTGTATTCGATTTTTCTGGTAAACCGAACTTGTTAATTATGGACATATCCATATTTGTCTTTTCACGCCGCGTAGAGAATCACCCACTCTCCTGTAACCAGCACTGGTTGTTGGACATCACTACGACGAGTCAAAGAAGCCAAAACATTAGTTTATTCTGCTGCATTTTCTGACCTGAAGGAAAAAAAAACAACAAAAAAACAAAAGCAGGACTGATCTTTTCACCCCCTCAGCTAAGCCCCGCCTCCTCTGCTGTTGATTGATGTGTCACTGATTTGACGCTCAATCCAGAATTACAACTGTGGAAGAAGATTTGAAAAAGGAGATGATTTTAGAAGTGATGGAAGGAAATAAAGCTGACTGAAGTCTCGGTTACAGATTTTGATTTCTTGGTTTCAGATTCTGGGTTTTGGTTCCACATGAAAACCTCCTCCAGTGCCAGTCCCTTACTCCAGGTCAGGGGTCATACAGGTAGCAGAGTTTAGTTTCACGTGCCTGGAGATCAGGTTGACGGCTCCGCTGGCCGTGCGTGGAGGGAAGAACTCCAGAGAGAACCAGTGGTCCCCAGACTCTATCCTCCTCCGCATCTTGTCCCGCAGCCTGTCGGCCCGGTCTGCGTCCAGCACCGGCGTGGAGCACCGGGAACTCTCCTTGGAGCTCTCGCCGCCGCTGTTGCTGGCCCCGCTGGAGTCGCTCTTACACGTCTGCCAGCTGCCGTCCACACGCTGCACTTGGTTGACCATGATGAAGGCACCGCTGGCAAAAGGAGGCGCAAAGCAAAAGAAGTTTATTGATTAAAACTATAGAACGTGTAAAAATGTTCACCTTTTATTTAATTCTTAACCCCGAAATGTAACATTACGATAAAAAAAAAATCCTTGTGCCGATAATAATGTACATCACAATATCAGATACGTTTTTAAGTCTTATCATGATTACTGAGACTCTCTACTGCAGTTATTGATCATTATTGAATTATTGTCCAGCAGGGATCAATACTGATACTACAGTACCATGCGAGTCTGAGTATTTTATCTTTTTTATTTTTTTTGTCTTAATCTACACATAAAAATACAGTGAGAATATCAAACTGACTGATAATTAGAATTAAATATTTAATTAAGGGGAATTTATTACTACAAACATACAATTAAACATACTCAGATTTCTTTTTTTTTTTCACAAAATTTAAATGTTTTTGACACAAAAAATTACAACGATGTTGTTAAATTGTGAATTTCATAACTGCAATTTTCTGTTCTAAAGTCAAAACTAAAATCATGAATTTCACCAACGCGGCAGTTTGTTATTTTTCTGAAAATACAGTTTTTGTCATAAAATCTCAAATTTTGCAAAATTAAGACTTCATCTCATAAAACTGGATATTTTGCATCTTTAAGCCCAATATTCATTTAGGATTTTTTTTTATTAAAAAGGATTGATTTTAATTAATAACTTTTTATGTTGACATTTATTTCTTCCACTTTTACACATAAAATTATGAAAATGTTGTAAAATTGTGAATTTCATATAACTGCAACTTCCTCTCTGAAAATCATAAATTTCAAACAATCGTGACTTTTTGACTTATTACAGCTTTTTTTCGTAAATTATTGACTTTATGACAATTTTTCCATACAATTTTATTGTATTTTATTCCCAATTGGTTTTTCTTTAGTTTTCTCTGGAGTGTCATGACAAATTTAAATTCCCCCCTGAGGATTAATAAAGTCATTCTGATTGTTGCCGTAAAAGAAAAAGTAAACACACAAAATTTAATTTATTTTTTTTTTCACGGAAATTCCAAACCTTTAGTTAAATTTTCTTGTTTAGTAGAATTGCATGTTTTGTTTTGGCAGAATCACAACCCTTTTAAAAAGACAATAATACTACTTTTAACGATAAAATAGCTGCTCTATATTCATCCTGAAGAAAATGACGCTTCTGGGGCGCTTGAGCATCACATGGAGTCTATCTGTGCACGTGCCAGACTTTTGTACCTTAAAAAGACCAGCAAATAAACATGCATCTCGTCAAAACGTGTATATAACTACAAGACCACGGTGCAGAAGTTCGTGCACAGTATGCTGTTGAATTACTTATTAGAAATCTTGCAGCAGAAGCAAACCATAAACGAACCTACCTCCGTCCCTTTTACAGCTGTTTCTTCTGTCCGGGTTTAACACCAAACGAATATATGGTGGGTCCTTGACACGAAGGCACATGAAACCAAAATAAAGTCAAGTATATCATACATGTGTGCGACAAGCTGCAGCTACAGAGGAGAAATCCTTGATAGCTCGCAGCTCCCGAACGCTAAATGTTAGCTCGTAGTTTGTTTCTTGTGAAACTCTGAATCAACCACGACTCCGTCTCAGCACACCGAGCAGCTTTATTTGGAGGTATAACTCTGTGGAGGAGCAGAGCAGATAAATGCGCTTCCAACTCCACAAACGACCGTTTTAAAACTCCAGATTACAACCGGGGTCTCTTGTTTCTGCTGCTGCAGCATGTGAAACGAGTGACACGTTCGATGCAGCTCGGAAATAGAACACCTCTCATCTTAGAGTTCAACGGATTCGTTGACTACTGGAAATCTGTGCTCGGGTTTGCTTTCAAACTTTGTTGTTGTTGTTGTTGTTGTTTTTTTTAACAATAAACTCTCTTTAAAAGTATTTGTTGTTAACTTAACCGAAGAAAGTAACAAGCTAAATACGCACCCCTTTCTCTGTAAAAAACAAAAAAACAAAAACAAGAATAGATAACAACGGATTTATTGTGTGTTTCTGTGGAGGGATCGTAAGATTCTCATCTTTGAAGTGACGTACGTTATAAACTTGGAAATCTGATATACTTTTGAGTGTTTTCATTTATTTTCCCTATTTCCTTTTATTTCCCTCTAAACACAGACTAGACCTGGATATAATTAAATGCACCATGACTGTGACGCTTTAAATGCTCCTTGGGTCTGTACAGCGCTAGAGCGACACCACCGTTGCCATGCGGGATGTAGGATTATCGTACCAGAGACTCAAAACGATCATATTTCGATGGAATTTATCGTACAGGGACTCAGTGTGAGCACAGCTGAGCACTCAGCCAGATCTGCTCTGTTCTGAGACGCCACCTGTATCCAGTGTTGCCAGATACAATGAAGGATTTCCAGCCTAAAAGGTTTACAAAAACCGCCACAACGCACAAAAAAACGCCAAAAATGTTAATCCAATATTCATTTAGGTTTTTATTTTTATTTTTATTATTATTATTATTATTTCTTAATATTGCCTCTACAACACTAAGCAAAGCGCGATTGGCTGAAAAATGTCACGTGGGAACATAGATGCCTTCAGGGATCACAAAAAGAATCTGGCATATAACTACCGCACAGTGATGGAAGTGTCAAATTATTGTACATTTGGCCTTTTTTTTCTTTTTTACTTATTTCTTAGCTCCATTCATTTGCTGCTCTAGCCTTATATCTTGACAGCAGCACTGAATGAAAGACCCCAGCTTCAGCTGCAGCTTCTAGAAACAACCTGAGGAAAAACTAGAACCCCAGTTGCAGCATGTTGTGTAGAGCAGTGGTCTTCAACCCTGGTCCTCAGGGCCCACTGTCCTGCATGTTTTAGATGTTTCCCTGCCTCGTCACACCTGA
>JBAMYA010003296.1:0-18260 GCA_037176975.1 Arrhamphus sclerolepis | reverse complement strand
ATAAAACAGAAATGTCACAAAAGTTCATGGGTGAGTACAAGTTTTGAACTGATAACATATTTAAAAAGGAAAATGAGATCTTTAGAAACCCAGTTCGTACATAATTTTGCCTGTGACAGCTTTGCCTCGCTGGATTTGCTACACAAAGACAAATCATTTAGGTTTAGTGCTGGCTTGCTTTGCGCTGAGAAGTTGTTTTCACAGATAAGTGAGGAGATTTAAAATAATCTCTTTATAAATTATTCTCCTCTCTGTGCAACTTTAACTGCATGAGTGTGTCTGAGGAGGCATCAAAAAGTAGGGTCCAATGACTTGTTTGCAAAAAGAAACTTCCCCACTAGTGCAACTTGCCGTATGGCGTAATCTCTTACAATTTTTTCATGTTCAACTCATGTTCAATTAAACTGACAAAATACAAAAGTATTGGGTCTAAAAACACAATTTCTTGTTTCTTCCTGCACCGCTGACTTTCCTAATTGTACATCTTTCCCCTGTTGTTAGTTCACCACTCATGTCTTCTTGTGTGTTTAGTCTGTGGAGCCACTGAAGTAAATAATTAACATGTGGTAAATGCCATCTTGATTACTTTTTTTTCTTTTTTTCTGGTCTAAAATGACTGCTTTATTTCTGCGCTTTTAAAGTGAACAAAGGTTGTAGATCTCAGACTTCAACTTGAAACATTTTGTTAAACCAAGTAAGGACTAAACTATCAATAATCAGTCATGTGAAAAAGTCACATCAAGTCATTCTCTTTTTGCCGGTGATGTGAAGAAGTTGGATGGTCTCTCTATAAAGCAAAATTTGTTTTTCTCTTCCTTTTTCAAAAAAATATTTGTTATTTTACAAAAAGAGAATTTAAATCTCCATGTTCTCTTCCAGGTTAAATAAAGGTTTGATTGATTGGTATATTCTGGAAAACTGCACTCTACATTTAAGTTGCAAATGTTCACTGAATTGGGTCATCTTTTTTGCTACTTATTTTCCTTCCCAAGACATTCAAATATGCATTTAAATATGTATATTCTTTTCAATAGTTTAGGTCATTGTTCTGGCTATGAATTAAGGTAACTACATACAAATAAAATCCCTTTTGCACTCATATTCTCCTATTTTAATTTGTTACACAATTCTAACAACTTTTCTGTTGTGGTTAGTTAAAAACAAATAATAAAAAAATTGAATTGCGGCATTGAGACATGGGAACAAAAAAAGGAGGAAGAAGAAAAAACAACATTTCCTGGAATGGCAATTCTATTCAAGAACAAAGAAAAGATGAGATGTGGCCTCACACCTTTTGACACGTTAGTGTGAAAACTGAAAGGATAATATGAAGGATGCTTGCAGTTATATGTTCTACCTGTAATGGCCTCTCATCGTCTCCTTTTATGATTATAATCAGTTCTACCTTATCAATATTACAACTTCAAGTTAGGACCAAACAAGGTGAAAATGCATTTGTCTACTTTGCTGCAGCGGGATGGAATAAACTTCCTCTGATATCAAATGTTTTCCAACTCTAGACACATTTAAGGTTAAACTGAAAAATCTACAGTTTTCCCTTTAAGCCTGTCTTTAGTCAAATTTTACTGCACTGTTTTACTATTCTTTGTTTTTAATCCTTTTTCTGTCCAATTATTATTATTATTGTTGGTTTTGTGTTTTAATTTAATTTATTTCATCTTAATGCCTTGTAAAGAACTTTGAGTTGCCTTTGTGAATTAAATGTTCCCTACAAATAAACTTGCCTTGCCTATTGCTCTTTATTTTCTCAACCATATGTTGTCAGATTTCTCACTAGTTCCTAGACAGAAATCTAAACTCGATAAAAAGATTTTAAAAAGAAGAAAAAAAGTGAAATTATGTTATAAAATCTTGAATTTTAAAAATTTCTCATCTTTTATCATAAAATTTAGACTTCTGTACAAAAATCAGAAATTTCTCACGTATGATTTCAAATAAAATAATGTAGACTGTTTTTCCAATAAGAAATTAATTTTTGTATAAAATCTCAAATTTAACAACAATTGCAGCCTTTATCCTAAACTTAGAATGTTGTACTAAAAACACTATTTTCTTGTAAAATCACAAATTGAAGAACTTAATAAAAAAAAATAATAAATGCTGTAAAAATGTAAATTTTGCAAGACTGAAAGGGTTTTTCTTTTTTTAGGTTGTTTTGAAGAAACCAAGACTTTTTGTTTATTTATGGTACAAAAACAAATGTCAATATGTCGTAAACTAAAAAAGTGAATTTTGGTCCACTTCAGTAATTTGAGACATGAGTCTTGTAAAAGCACAAAAAGTTTACTCTCTGTCAAAAAAAATAAAAATAAAATAGAATAAAAACAACTTTGAAATTTCAAGGCTTTTTTATTGTACAATCACAAAATGTTACTTTCTAATGTAGAATTACAATTATATTTACTGGAAAATATAAACTTTTTGTAACATTTAAAGAAAACAAAAACAACCAGCTGTGATGTCAGATTTCCTGCCAGTTCCTAAACTCAGTCTATGATGGCGTTTCTTGATGTTCTCACAATAAGATCTTGTTTCTGCTTAAGTCAATTTTTGCAAATTTTGTATCATTTCAACATTTTATCATAAAGTCACTTTTTTTTTTCATTCAAGCAGCATAATGGAACTTGACACCCCCCTCCAAAAAAACAAAAAACAAAAACAAAACAAAAAAAAGCAAATAAACAAAAAAACTTTCTGGAATTATTTTAGCAGGTGTTCGACTTAAAACAAGAAGAATCACACTTACGCCATGCCATGGAAAAAAAAAAAAAAATTGAACCTGTAAGATTCAACCAGCCCTGTCGTAGAGCTGCAAGATGCCTGGAGAGAAACCACAATCAGAAACGCTTTGCCACACCTTTCCCGTTTTTATCATTGATGTGTCTCAAACTACAATGAAATGAAATACGTGAAACATATACGTCGTATAGCATTCCAGTCTTGCTGCTATCGGATTAGTAAGTCATATTTTAAGGCTTTTCACATCCCATGCGTTTGAGTTTGGTTGATATTAGGCTGTTTTATTAAAGTTCTTTGTTTGCTCACTGGTTCATAGTTTATTTCGTTAAAGAAGCCAGGATATGAGGCAACTTTATTTACAACGATGGTAACAGACAATTGTGAGTTGCAACTTTGTTGTGAAATCTTTTGCAAACATTTTCTAAATACTGACTTCTTACTTAAAAAATAGAATAACTAAAGTGGAGAGCAGCTGTTTTGATGTCAGTACTGAATGAAATGGGGAGTCATGTTGAAATCTTGTTTCTGAACGCTCTGTTAGCGGGTAGCTTTGGCCTTAATTTGACACACTTGGACTCGAGGAAGCTTCCAGTATAGCGGTATCTTTCATATCTATCTTTGATGTTTTCTTTATCAAATCTTCATCTGAATCACTGCAGTGTTCCAGAACTTGTGATGGTGTAACATTTCTGACGTCTGTGTCACATTGTTGAGTCCAGGTCAGCTCTTCAGGAAAACATGCTTTGATCATGATAAATGACGGTTGACGTGAACCGTTTTCCAGCCTGCTCATGTTTTAATCTCAAAGCCACGATGAGGTTGCGGAGCCTTGGGTGTCATTCTTTTGGCTCTGAACTGAATTTTAACTATTACATCCAATTTTGCTGCATATCTAAATTTAATTGCTAAATTAAAAAGACTTTAATTGAATTTCCTTCCTCCAACTGAAAAGGTTGTAATGTCACTGAAAAGGGAAATAAATGACCTCCTTTAATATAATGACGCTCATGTTGCCTTCCTCTCGCCCTCCTGATCCTCGTAACCCAGCTACTCTCCTCTTACATCTCGCCACATTTGAAGGAAATTATAAGATAATTACAGACCTCGACCTGCCATGCATCTAAAATGAATTAGCTTGTGCTTGAATTATCAGTCCACAGGTAAGACACATCTTTGTCTGTATTTAACTGTAGACTTTCCTCTGTCATTAGTGAACAGCAAACAGAGAATATAATAATCAGACTACTGATGCTACTGGTGCTACTCAAGTAGCAGTACAGTTAACCGTACAGTTAATCTAGCTCACATTTCCTTAGTCTTTAGCACTAATAATGGGAAACTTGGTGTCATTTTTGATGAAAACTTATCTTTCATTTGCATAATTATTAGGAAAATTAGAAACATCCTGATTCAAGAGAAAAATTAATCCATGCCTTTGTTACCTCTAGGCTGGATTATTGGAATGCATTATTTTCTTGCTGTTTAAAAACAGCCTTGTTAACTAACCAGAACTGAGCACAGAGACCACATCTCACCAGTTATATCTTCATTACATTGGCTCCCAGTTTAATTTAAAATTGAATTCAAAATATTACTTCTCACATACAAAACCTTGAATGATATAACTCCACCATATGTGAAAAATCTCATAGTTCCTTACTGTCCTAGTAGAGCACTCCGCTCCCTGAATGCAGGTTTACTTGCTGTTCCAAGAGTCTGTAGGTCTAGAAAGGTGGCAGAGCTTTCAGCTATCAGGCTCCTCTGTTATGGAATCAACTCCCAACCTCAGTCTGGGAGGCAGACTCCCTCTCTACATTTAAGGTTAGGCTGAAGACCTTCCTTTATGATAAACCATTTAGCTCTGTAGTCTCTTAAACCACCTCCTAGTTATGCTGCTATAGGCCTAGGCTGCTGGAGGAACTCCCTTGTTGTTCTGAGACTCTTCAACCTGTCTGTCTTATTTCAGTTTTAGTCCTGAATCATTTAATAATAATAACACTAACATTGTCTATATTCTATAGTCTCTTTCCCTCCTGTATTCGTCTTCTTGAGGAAGTACAACATCATGGTGATGCTGCAACTCCCCCAGCCCAAGCCCTATGTTTTCTATCTTCTGACCATCACCAGTGTTTACCTACACCTATCAACTAGATGCCACCGTAGAACACACACTGACATGGCCGACCTGCTGTCCGATCATCTGACACCACATATTTAGATATTTTTGTACAACATGTTTATATATATTTGCCCCTCTCCTCTTTATGTCCTTCATGCTCTTTGTTCTGTCTCCCTCCTTTTTTTTATTCTTTTCCCCGGCTGACTTATCAGCAGGAGGGTTCCCCCCATAACTGATCCAGGTGCTGCTCAAGGTTTCTTCCCAAGAGGGAGTTTTTTTCTTACTGCTTGCCATGTGCTCAGAGGTCAGGCTCTGGATTTCTGAGAAGATTTTAAAGTTGACTCGTGTTGTAATAAACTCTATAAAATTAAAATAGAACTGAACTGAATTAAGGTAGTAATCTAAAGTTGTCTCTGCATCAAGACATTAAATGTCATTTTAGGTCCAGGGAGCTTGTGAAAGAAATTTCCATTTATTTTCTTAAGCTTTAAAGTCTCAAATTAATCATTAGCTGTGGCTTCTATGGTGAGCGCTATTCATTACTCACTTTTTAAGTCAAGTTTAACGAGCCTTTTAAGGTGAATCACCATTTACTTTATGTCTTTCATTCTTCTTGACATTTTGATGGCTTTCGGGTGATTTTATGCAGGCTGGGAGGCTTATTGTCGCCCATCTATGCTTAAAATCATGGTCGATCAGAAGTATATGCCTCTATATAATTAGCAGCAATTCAGTCATTCGCAAAAATGTAGGATTTTAAATAATACCTTGCTCATTTTGAAAACATCCTGTAAAGATTTTTGCGTCATAAAAGTGCTTCCTTCCCCTTTTGTTGAATTTTAGATGAGAAAATATTATTTTCTTTTCTATAATAGCAAGAAAACCGTTCAAATTCATAAAAAAAAGTACACATAAAAAGGAATTTGATTTTGATGCAAGTCGCAACCAACCAGCAACCATCCCACATGTGGGTTGAAGGTCATCCTGGAAGTATGTTTTGCTGCAGTTTCTCGACTGAACACTAGGCGCTGGCTCCAAAATGCAAATCCCTGTTGATCATGTTAAAAGTGTCATGTTTGCAGCAGAATCAAACATATTTACAGCCTGGTACCAAAATCGTTTTTGGTCGCTATAGTTAGATTTTATCCATGACAACTGTTAGGGGTGGGATTTTTTTATTCCATATCATATAAATTTATGTTAAATAAAGGTTTGCAAAATCTTTACAAAAAAAGTTGCTACTATTGTAAAAACCTATGATTTAATTAAAGTTAGCTTTTAAGGAAGAGACTGTGTTTTTAAGAAAAAAAAGTTGAGAATAATACAGCTGCAATTTTGCAATTTCATGAGAGTTGCAAAATGCTTCAAAAGGTTGGTATTTTCAAACAACAACAAAAAACTAATTTCAAGCCATAATTTTGTGATATTTGTCTTTGTACGATAAAAAGGTCTGGGTTCTCTCGAGCCTTCAAAATTTGCCGTTTTACGGCACAATTTGCTTTTTTACAAAAAAATTGACTTTTTTTATAATTTGTGATTTTGCGAGAAAGCAAAATTGTGATATAGGTCACAATAAAGTCTGAAAGTCAATTGTTTGATAAAGGTCAAGATTTTCAACATTTGAGATTTTATGACAAAAATTCACTAGTCCAGGAGCTAGACTGGGAATCTGACAACATAGCTATTTGAGAAAATAAAAAACAACTGTCTCTTTAATAGTAACCATGGTGATGATACGGCCTGGGATGAAAGAGAGTGATTTACACCCAGATATTAGAGCCACTAGGGGTCTGCTGTAACTTATCCCAGCTTTGTTTAGGCAAGCGATAGCGTTACACCCTGGACAAGTTGTCAGTCTGTAACAGTTATGATTATATCACATCAAGAGGAGTGTTTGAGTGTTCTCATCCAAGAAATATTATTGTTTATTGTTTTATGTTGTTTTATTTATTTATTTATTTTTCTTAAAGCACACTTTCCTGAAGTATTAATGAAATGTGTGTGCAAAAGTCACCCTTATTTAACTATATTTTTACACCTCCATTCACAGCGGTGGGGGTGTTAGGAGGGTGGGCATGGTTTTACAGAGGTGGTCATACTTCCTCACTTTATTCATCTGATTAGTAGCACCTAGCTGCCACTTACCCAGTAACTCCAGAGGAAGCGGTGATGGGGTATCCGGTCTTTTACCAACTGCCTCTGTATCTCAGTGAAGGTTTTGTTAAACAAATACGGTACAAAACATCATGTGCTGTAACTCATCTCCTAAATTCATGAGCTGCTAAAAAAAAAAAAAAAAGAAATATTATTATTCAAATTATTTCACATTGTGAAACACAAGTTTAGGATTGTAAGAAGTTGTACATTCATCTTTTTTCCATATTCTTTCTTTGTGTGACTTCAAACCTGTCTGTTTTAAAAAAAAGATGCTTCAAACAAGTAAATGACCACAAAGCCCAAACTATATATTTATTTAAAGCATCTTTTTGTTGTTCATTACAATGCAAATGAGAAGCAAATGTATTCGTTTCCTACTGAGGTGAAGCCTGATTTGCATATTTCCCAGTAATCTCTCATCTACAGTCTCACTGTGCCGTGTTGGTTCAATCAACAAAGATTCATGGTGCATTTCTTTTCATTCATATTGTTGTATTCTTTTCTGTTTTATCAATTTTTAAAAGTTGGTTTCATGTCAAAGGAACACTAAGTTTCCTTGATAGAATACATTTTTAATAAACTGGTACGAGGATATTGCCGTATCCTTCCTTCGTCACAGATCCTCCACAACACCGCTCATCTCAGCTGAATAAAACAAATCATCTTGCAGCATTTCTGAGTAAACCTTTAGGATTTGCAGTCAGGATGTTGACACTTTTATACTTTTTACATAGTGTATGTCATGTATAATCATTAATACTCAATGTACCTAAAATACAATGTTACTGGTGAAAGAGACAGTAATATCTATCTATCTGCCTGTCTATCTATCTATCTATCTATATATGCTCCAACATTTGACCCAGTCTCACATTTTGATAGCTTTCTTGTTCCTTGAGGTGGAAATAGTCTTAAAATAAGATTCTCTTCTGTGAGGAGTATAGAAAGACAAGTTTTCATATCCTTGTGTTTGTGTATATGAAGTTTACCCATTAGAATGATCAGGTTTCAAAGGAAAAATTTACCCTCCAATTCATTCTCATAATTATTGAAGGCAAATAAGGAACTCTTTTTGCATAGCGAAAGTACCGTACAGTTAATCTAGCTCACATTTCCTTAGTCTTTTGCACTAATGAAAGTATCGCAGATATTATCCAAACTAGATCAATAAATATATATAGCATTATTTATACTTCAACATAAAATCTATGCACGTCGTCAATAACGTTTCCAATTCTGTAATTCCACCTATGACCACTAGATGCCAGTGTTGGTTGTTTTTCTGCATCGCAGTAGTTCGCTGTGCCAAGTTTCCTTTTTGCTTCCGTATATGGCTCAGACATAGCAATGGAGCAAATAAAGCATATTTTATTTGAGTTGGAAATGATAAATGTTGAGCACCAGTTGTTTTTAAAGACATCCCAGCAAATTATCATTATACAAAGAAAAAAAAGCAGCAGGAAAATTGATACCAGTCACATTTGCTGTGGACTGTGTAAATGTTATGCATAGTGAAAATCTTAAGTCTAGTCAAATTTTTTGTATTAAGCAGCAAACAATCTCCTAATGGGGTAAGAAAAAAAGAACTTAAGACTTTATATATTTTTCTCTTAAAATAAGACTATTTTTCTTCTGTAAAAAAAGAGACTAGATTTTTTTAGATTTTTCTTTTTTAGATTATTCTAGATTTTTTTTTCTATTTAGACAAAAAATAGTACAAATTTTCTTGAAACAAGGCTTCTTTTTAAAATTTTTATAGAAATCAGCTTTTGTTTCATTTGTTTATTTTTTTTTTAACAAAGCAGAGGTTTTATTTCAAATTCACTTCCTAAATTGCCAGTGTGTTTGAACCTGAATCTCCAGCAGCAGAGAACAAATCCAGTATTCCAATACATTATTCAATACTTGCTCCTATACATATTCAGCAATCTGGGGTCAATTGAGCTGCAAGTCTGTTCGGTTCGGCGAGATGTTCCCAGTCAAGCAAGTGAAAGAAACAGGCTCCAAGCTGCAGAGAGCACAGAAACTCTGATCAAAACTTGCTGAGGAATCCTCCCATGAAATGCTATTCAGAGAAAGCTTGAAGTTTTATATGTCCACATGGCTTTTCTCAGAACTATTTGTCATGAAATATTTTCACTTTTCAAATCCGTTAAAGTTCCGACCTTGAAGTCACAAGCTACTTTCATCATTTTTCCTTGAAGGCATTCATCTAGAGTACTTTTTATTTTTATTTACTGAAGAAAAATGTCACAATTGAGCACAATATGTACAGAATGGTGTGGACGAATAGACATGAAATGTTCTAGACCCTACGTGTCAAACTGGCCCGCCGCTTCATTTTATCTGGTCCACGAGAGCATGCAAAGACACCTGTAAATTTATAACTAGAACAATTCTGAGGAAATTGCTGCCTGTTTGATTTAGTTCAGATATAAAAAAGGCGAATAACTGAGGTGGAGACAGCTGGTTTATATCAAAAAGTCATGATTTAGCAAATGTCATGACATTAGTGTTGTTTGTGGAGATCTTTGAGAAATGTGTGAATTTATGACATGTAAAATGCAGTGACCACATTTGGGCACATGCCCTATTCAGGTAGCAAGCTGCACTCAGCGCATTTCCTTACCAAATACAACTATACAGATTTGGAAATAATGTTTTAATGTTGCCCAAGGTTTTTTATGTAACTTTACAGTGATTTAGACATCATCTTAACATTATGACTGACATGTTGAAGCTACAAATAGTGAAAATAAATGATTTTTGTCAGTTTATGACCTAACAAACAGTTGTTTTGTTGCATGTTTTTTTTAATAGGTTAATTAATGTTTGCTTATATATATATATATATATTCAGTGGAGAATTTTAACTAATTTATAGACATTGTGGAGCTATAGTGAATACTGTATGAGTGATTATTCAGTTGTTCATAACAGTGTTTTTATTGTTTAGATTGTTTTTATAAACCTACAGTGCTTCAGAGAATTTTAACAAATTTCTAGAAAATTTGAGGCTATAAATAGTGAATATAAGTGTTTTTTTGTTTGTTTTTTTCAGTTTATGAACTTATAACAGTTTCATTTTGTGTTTATTTTGTAGTTTTCTGAATTTTCTAGTTAGATCTGTCCCTTTTCCACCCCTGTTCATGCTAAACACCAGGCCTGCAAACACTGCAGCAGGAAAGGCAACATTTGCAGGTCAAACATAGTCTGCAGGATCTGCAAGGTCCACCTCTGCTGGAACAGTGAGCGTAACTGCTTTGTGAAATACCACCAAGAAATGTGCTAATATTGTCTGAAGTTCTAATGATGATGTTCTCTGGTATGTATTCATGTAATTTATGACGCTCTGGCGTTCTGATGTTCTGAAACAGCATGCATTATTGCAAAAAGTCAGAGGTGGAATTTCAGTGACCACATATAATGACCTACACTAAAAAAAAAGTGTTTGAGCGCTGCTGTTTTCCTGTTTACAGCTTATGAGCTACACCTTTTCTAAAATATACATTTCTTGCATTTTATGTGTTTTCTTATATTCTTTTATACAGACACTCCCTGTTTTTTTTGTTTTTTTTTTTACCACAAAAGGGAAAGGAACAAAATGTGGTCATTTTGTTGACCTTTAATTTCTTTAATTTCAAAATATTTCAATGAGTGCCCGACAAAGGGATGAAATAAATATTTGGCGTTTTAGGACAAAAGTTAAAATGTGAAATTTAAAATTTTATGACTGTTTTAACTTTATGTCAAAATGTTGCAAAAAGCTAAAGAAAATTTGTTTTCAGCTAAAAAGTCACAATTTTGTGAAAAATATGTCTACAATAAAAAAAAAATATATATATATATTTTTTTAATGTCTTTTTTCTTTTTTTAGTCATTTATAAGAAAAAAAATGTATGGTTGTGTTTTTTTAATTTAATTTGATTTTATGACCAAAAAAACACTTTTTATTACAAAATTACAACATTTTTAAAACATATATTACAAAAATTTTACAACAAAAATTAACCTTTTTTATTGAAAAAAAAAAAATTAAACTCCAGGTAAAAGAAGAAAAGGAAAACATGATTTCAGTACAAAATCTTCAGTTTTACAACAATAGTTGAAAACTGGGTATTTTGAGATTTTAGGACAAAAATTATTATTATTTTCTTTTCTTTTTTTATGTCGAGCCCAGGAACTAGAGGGAAATCTTGCAACACAGCTGGTTGAGAAAGTAAAGAATAACTGGTTCTTTAATGGTAACCGTGGTGATGATGTGGCCCCACGTGAAAAAGAGATTGACAACCCTGTTTTAGAGGTAGTTGGGTTGTCAGGTATGATGTCCTCTTTGATTACCTGCGATAGTTTCTTTAATGGAAAAAATGATGGTTAAAATGATTGACGCTGACTTGCAGCTCATTCTCAATGTGCACCTTGTCTCACAGTTAAAGTTGTTGTGTGCGAGTGCTCTGCTTCCAAGCTTAAATCGATATTCTCCGAGTCAAATGTCAACACTGGTCAGGGAGAATGCGGCAAACAGAGGAGACGAAAATACAGACGAGACGCACAGATTCATTAAATAACGCTGTCTGTGACATTATACAGTGTATCTGTGGTCAGAAGTGTTTGTCTTTGAAAGGGCATTCCAATTCTTTTACTGACACGACAGCAGAACTTGCTAGTATTTTTCGTGTTGTGTGTCACAGATCCTATTTATTATCCATCAGTTTGTTGTAAAAATGCTTGGTTAGCTTCCAGTTATCTGAAGAAAAATAAAAGTAAACCCTCATTCAGTGGTCTTAAAAGGAGGTACATGCAATCTCACAAGCACCTGTTTCTGTATGAAGAAAGAGTGTATCAAATCAAACATATCTGATTTATTGATCATCCAATTATGTCAAATCTGGCTTTCTTAAAAGCAACACGACAGAACTTGTTGAATAAGACCTGACTCTGGAAGACGCACCTCCCAGCAGCCAATCAAAGTGTACGACTACGGCACTCGCCACAGTGACATTTTTTCTTTGTCACAACACGTAATTTTTGTAAAATTAACATTTTTGTAACAGAAATTTGTTATTTTAAGACAGAAAGTTGAAATTATTATAATTAAATTTAGAAATTTTGACCAATTAGTGGTCTTTGTGTCAAAATGTTGCAAAAGGTTGATATTTTCCAACAAAACATGGTAATTTCAAGGTAAAATGTTATAAAATGTATAATGTAATGTATAATGTTTTGTGATTTTATGATAAAAAGTCTTGGTTGTTGGAAAAATGTTGCTCAAAATGAGCAATTTTACAAAAAAATAGCTTTTTATGAAAAAGAAAAGACAGTTTTTTTAAATTTGTGATTCTGCTTGGCTGCAGAGGAGAGGTGAAGCTCAGGAAGCAGCACCTGAGAGCGCTGCATGTACCAATCAAGCTCCTTCTATTTAAACAGCTCTCTGGCTCTCAGGAGGATGGCCAGATGTCTGTGTGTGTGGTTTTTGCACAGGGACCTGAGTAGCTTGGGAAACACTACAGTGATTATACAAGAAAATGTGATTTTTTCTTTTTCTTTTTTTTTTCTTTTTGTGCAAAAGCTTCAATTTCTGACAAAAGCAAGTCCAGGAACTAGCAGCAAATCAACTTAACTGGTTTTAGTGCACATGCATCAACCAGTGTGCAGCCTGTTACAAATGATCTGGACTTATTTTTTGCTTGGATTATTTTTTTTAACTTAAAAGAAGTACCACGGCTTACTTGTGGTCAGATTTGTATTGATTTTTAAAAAAAAATGATTTTCATCACCGCGTTGCAACTTGTTTTTAATGTTGGGGAGCAACGGAACATGACTCACATAACCTGTGGATATACTGATGGAGTTATGGAGAACAACACTCAAGAGGATGCAGAGTGAAAAAGAAACTATGGAGAAAGAGACTGGTTTTGAGAAACATCAGCTCATTGAAAGAACTTTTAAGCAGTATCTCTCATCCTGTGAAACGTGAGATCCCTCAGGATTAAAATGGACGAACTGACTGCAGTGGCCCATAGTCAAAAGGAATATAGGGAATGTAGGTTAATGTAATGTAATAACGTGACCATTAAGGGCTTCCACATGGTTTGAGACATGAGGAGTGACAAGCGCAAATGGGGAGGCCTTGTCGTTCTTGTTAATGATTGGTGGTGTAACCCAGCGCACATCACCATGAAGGAGCCTATCTGCTGCCTGATGTTGAACTGTGCGCTGTAGGACTGCATCCTTATTATATTCTCAGTTTTCCCATATGCTCCTGGTGGCTGTTTACAAGCCCCTCTCTGCAAAACCAGAGTCTGCGTGTGACATCATCTGCTCTGCTATAGCCCAGTTACAGTAATTTCTGATTATGAGAAAGTAAAGAAAAACGGGCCCTTTTAATGGTAACCATGGTGATGATGTGGCCAGGGATGGTAGTGTTTGACACATCTGTTGTAGGGAGTCTCTGAGAGGGTTTAAGCTGATGACAATAGACCTGAGACATTATAGTCTGGATGGTAAACCGTGGTCATTTGAAGAAAGCCTTTTTTTTTTTCCTCCCACTGGCAACATAAACACATGGCCCTGGTTTTGAGCTACAAATAGGAAATAAACTAAAGGAAACTCGGCGCTGCAAGCTACAGCACTGCAAAGATATTAGCCCATACTGCTGTCTAGTGGTTGGTGGTGGAATTGCAGAATGACCCACTAGAGACGGCGTAGGGGCTGTGCATAGTCGTGAAACAGCTCAGTGATCTCAAGCACATTTACAGCAGAAGAATAGAAGAAGTGAATCACAGAGTTTCTACAGTTTACTCAAAAATGGAGCTTTTCAGAAATTAATACAGATAATTATCAATGACCTGAAGGAATTTGGGTTAAAATTCCTCCAGAACCATGTGGGACTGATCACTTCATACTGAAAACCATTAAGTTATTGCTGTTTAGGGTGGATCTAGCTACTGAATGAAAGGCCCTAATGAAAAATGGTGTTGTATGGCATCCGTCGCTGTTCATCGTTTAAGACCAAGTACTGAGGGGACTTGATTAAAGCAGCTATTTATCAACATGTCTGCAGAGTTCCAGTTTTATCTTTAGGACAGTCTTATTCTGGGAGGCGTTCAATAAGTTCGGCGGGGAAGAGCTGAGGAATACATTTAAGTATTATTGTGATCAAAAACTTATCTTCTCGCAACTTCCATCGACTCTGTTAAGTGCATTCTTCAGGGGTATGGATCCTGAGCAAGCGGAGATAGAGGAAGTCAATGAGGAGATGTGTAAAGCACTGACTATCTGCTTCAGAGCAGTAAAGACACTTGGCTCTTATCAGCAAAGGATTATATATTTACTTTTAATTGTGTGATCAGATTTTTTCTAAAAAGTATGTTTTTAATGAAGACAGTTGATGCCGCCCTCCTATTTGTCTGGCAGATCAGACGCGCATGCTTCCTGCTACATATATTTTGAACATTCTTTTCAATGAATTTGCTTGTGTGTATGTATGTATGTATGTATGTATGTGTGTGTGTATGTATATATATATATATATACATACATATAGGTGAAACAGATAGGAAGACATGGGGGAAATAAATTGAATCTTAAATATATCTGACAACGACACACAGTAGCAGTCATCACTTCCTGACGCTTCATGTATGCACTAGTATGTGTGCAAGTGCCACATCTACCTCAAATTAATGAAGGTTATGTCTTCGATCAGTGGTGTCTGGTATTAAAATCATTCACAGATTGCTTCTTTTATTGATTTTTCTCTAGGGCCATTCTTCTTTTAAATCATTACTTTCCTTGATAATCCTCATTCCTTCACCGTATCTCTTATGCATTTCCTATTAACTACTTTGTTCAGATATACTCCATTTACTCTCCTGTTTTCATCGCATCCCTCTACATTTGTTTTTTCATTTTTTTTATTTTCTTTAGATAAGCACTGGAGGCCAGAAACTGATTGATAAATCCCTCCCTGCCAGTGACAGGGGGGCTCCTCAGCCCCAGTCAGACAGCAAATTGGCTAAAATGCCAGCTGGTGTTTATACACACCCACAGTTAGAAAAAGCCGGCTTAGTGTCCTGGAAAGCTGTAAAAGGTGTGAATATTTTTGATGCAGTAGTGCCACATATTACATTCAGAATCCTTCTCAGTACTCAGCAATAAACCCATGACTGACTTGGTGCACTGCACCATGGTCAGGGCAATTAGCAATGAGGTCACAACCTCAGACAGTACCAAGAGTTTAAATAGTAAGCATACCTGTGCAGAAATAATTGTCATGCTTGGAGAAAGCTCTCTGCATACTTATTTTTATTTAATTTCTTTCTTGTTTTGTGTTTCTTTTTTTTCTTCTTTAATTTATTTTTTAAATTTTATTTTAATTTGTTCTGTATTATTTTTTTCATTTCATTTTTTTTATGTATTAAGTCTTTTGTTGTTGTTGTTGTTGTCATTATTGATGTTACTACTGATGCATACATCTCTCCACAGATTGACTGGTTCGAAGGGAAACATAATAAGCTCCTGTCCCTGTTTTGACCACATGCCTTATCGCAGCCCCTAGAAAAACATTCATCTGGCCTGTTGACAGAATTATGAGCCGTTGCTATTCAAGAATATATCTCTTTTCTTTACCCCACATCTTCTTCTTCTCCCATTTCCTGTGAGGGCCAAACATAAGCATCAACCACTCATCTACTTAAGCCGAGGGCTCTTAAATTGGCATTCCTCTGATGTGGATCTGCTGTAGAGAAAGAGGTTAATCACCTCTAAGAACAGTCACCAGCAACAGGACCTGGCAGGTCTTTGCTGCTGATCAGTGTTGTGGTTCGGGCAGACTGGGCATCAGCACGAGCGCTGAAGTCACATTTCCATACTGGTGCGCCAAGAGCTGATATTTAATTACCAGCCTGCCAAGATAGCAGGATCATTAAGCGTCGTGTTCCATCTCTGATCATTGCCATCGCATGAGACTCTGCCTTCAGGAAGGGCCAAGGACACTGGCAACGGCGCAGCGGGCACGAGTCACTGGTGTGCACATGTGTATGGAGGATTTTGTTGTAGTTATATAATTATGAATCATAGCAAACCCAAGCTCTTAGTTCTCTTCCATTTGAGCACTGACTTTATTTTGATGCTCGTATGTGTCATTACCCATCTTATCTCTGTCTTAAAGAGGTAATGAAAAAAAGGGGTCTGTTATTTTGAATGCAGTTTCAAAAGCTCTATGTCATTGTCAGTTCATCAAATGCAGTCTCATTGTTTATATGTGACAGCAGCAGGTTTGAGCTGTTGCCTTCAGGGTGGAGTCTCTTTGGATTAAAATATACACACTCACACACACGCACACTAAAACACACACTCTTGCTCAGCTTCTTTGCTTGTTCAATGACGCACAGAGTAGAATGCCAAGAATAGAACAGTTCACTTACACGCTTCCACGGCCTCTTCAGGATTAATCGACTCAATTAGGCAAAAACATGTTTCCTGTTAGTTAGCTTTCTTCCTTTTCATTTGTGTTATAATAATTGTTGGGGGCAGGGGGGTACAATGCAATGAAATCAATGAAACGGTTTTGAAATGTCATGAGGTGTATGAAGTCACAAACAAAAGTTAGTGCACCCTGTCATTGGTTCTTAGTATGACACAAATGCAACTTTAAATGAGCATGAACAAAAGGTGTCATTCAGTCCACAAAATGACAGAAAAATTAAATATCAAGTTGGACCTGACTTATCTTCACTGAATACAATGAGTCATCACACACAATCCTGGTCAGAAAAATTTGCCAACCTGTTTGCTAAAAACCTCCTTTAGAGTTCATTGTTCTCATTAAATTTATGAGTGTTCAATGCAGAGGTTTCTTCTTAATAAATAAGGCAATTCAAAGCCTTTTTACCGACTAATTCTGCTCTTTTCTAGTTGTATCGGGTGGCATAAATCATGCCTTGATCGCTGCAACTTTCACGGGAGCTTAGAGCCAGATTATAAAGATCCACAAACTTGAAAAAAGCTGCGAAAGCATTTCTAAAGATATTGGTGTCACATAAAAAAAGCACAATATGCAATTCTGAAAGAGCATAAAGGAACCCTAAGATAACAGCAAATCACCTGCAGATATCTCTATAGCTTGTAGAAATATGAGTTTCCTTCCAGAAAAACTCAGAGTAAGGGGTACGGAGGATGATAATGGGAGAACTCTTCAAAAGGAGATCACAATATTAAAAAAACAAACAAACAAAAAAATCCAAATGCTGATTGATATGCTTCATATGTTACATTTTGTTCACCTATAAAGGTCTTCTGTGAGATCATTACATCTTACACTGTGTGACTTCTGTCTGCTCAATCTTAATGTCAAGAATGGTATGTGTAGACACGATGAAAACTTGCAGACTGTATTTTTGAAAAATTAGGCAAGTTTTGGAGACGGCTGTCGCTGAACCGTTCACAATGTACGATGTAGGACATTGACTTGAAATTACAACAAAAGACGTCATCAAATATCAGACTACAAAAGACTACTTCTTCACTTGAACAAGTCTGATTTGAAAGAGGGCCACTCCACTGAACCGGCTCTGCTGTCTGTGACTGATGCACTAAGAGCAGCGAGAGCTGTAGATCAGTCTCCGTTGCTTATCTATCTTGACCCATCTGTTGCCTTTGATACAACAAACCAAACTAAACTGCTGTCTGTACTCTCAAACATGGACATCTTTGTTTCAGCGCTTTCTTGGTTCCTATCCTATCTAACTGGGTGTTTCTTTGAAGTGTGCTGGCAAGGAAAAATGTCCTCATTTTACTAGCTTTCCACAGGGGTGTCTCAAAGCTCAGTGCTTGGATCCTTTCTCTTTGTCATATACACCACCTCCGTGGACCACATTATTCAATCACACAGCTTCTCATATCACTGCTATGCAGATCAATCAATCACTTTATTTATATAGCAAAATTTTTGCAAGCACAGGGGTTTCAAAGTGCTGCACAACAAGATAAAAACACAAAAGCAGAATAAGAGATTCTAAATACTAAACAACCACCATTGAATCAACCACATCCATCCATCCATCCATCTTCTTCCGCTTCATCCGTAACCGGGTCGCGGGGGCAGCAGCCTGAGCAGGGACATCCAGACTTCCCTCTCCCCAGAGACCTCCTCTAGCTCTTCCGGGAGGATCCCAAGGCGTTCCCAGGCCAGCCGAGCGACATAGTCACCCCAGCGTGTCCT